>PVKA01007005.1:0-80196 GCA_004027165.1 Ctenomys sociabilis
AATGTGTGATAGCAAAATCTTGGAAACAACCAAGATGTCCATCACATGAGGAATGGCTGAAAAAGATGTGGTATTTCTATATAATGGAGTATTACTCAGCTATTAAGAATGATAAGTTTGAAGCATTTATACTGAAGTGGATGCCACTTGAACATATACTCATAAGTGAAATAAACCAGACACACATGTGTAAATATCTCTTGATTTAAGATATTTTATATTATGTTAGTGAGTTTGTCTTTTTCAAGGCCTAGTTTTCTCTTTATTTTCTATGTTCTTCCTTGGGCTTTCTCTTCTCATTCATTAATGCTCTAAATTTTTTCCCAAGTTTTTTTTTACATACCTAAAATGTTGATTGAACAATGATCCTTCTCCAGTGGGAGATTAATGTGGTATTTCTTTTTTGTATTAAATTTTCTATTATTATTTTATCATTCCTTTACTGTATCTCTATGACTTTTCCCTTGCATTGCTATGATTTGGTTCTTAGATTCACTAAACTGTCCTCCACAATCTATCAATCTGTCCTCCAATGTTTCATCTCTTCTCTCTCTCTCTCTCTCTCTCTCTTTCTGTTTGAATTCAGGACCTGGCACTTGCCAGGTAGGCTCTGTGATTCTGATCTATATCCCAAGGCCCTTATATTAACCCTCTCTTTATGGTTATGTTTATTTTTCTGTATAATTAGCTCAGCTTTATCTGTGAACTACAGGTTAATTTTGAGAGTGGTTTAGAGAAAAAAATAAAAACAATAGAATATTTTAAAATAAGATGATAAGAAATTAGCAATGATTATTATATTCCATATTGTTATCATCAAAGTATTTTCTCTCATTACAGATACAGGCATGCAAAATTGGTCAAATAATATAATCCCTAACTGTTCCTTTCAATAAAATAATAGAAATTAGCAATACTATTATTTTAATTACCCTGTATATGTACCTATCTTTTTTCCCTTACCTTTTCTTCTCTTTTATCCCAGCCTAGTTCTTTCCATTTTAACTGTTTATTTTCCTTTCTCCATGTCTCTGTACCTTTTGGATCTTATTTACTCTTTCAGCTTCTTGTACTACAAGACAACACGATGTTTACACATGGGAGTCTGACTTACTGCGTTTATCAGTATGCTTTCTAGTTGCAACCATTTACACCATATTGACTTAAATCACATTCTCCACATTTTCATTTTTGAAATGTGTTGTAATTTTTGGTACATATCATCTTACAATGTTTCAAACATTCATGCATTTTTCCTTGCTTTTATAAAAAAATTCTTTCCTAGTATCAAACTTCTTATCATTGTATTCTTTTTTTCTGAATTTATGATTTACATAAGTTCCTTACACTTGAATTTTTTCATTTGTTATCTGACTTTTCCCATTTTTTGAAGGCAGTGTGCAAAAGGCAGAGAAATTACTATATGATTTCATTTCAAATTTCTGATTCTTTTTAATTTTATTTTGAAAAGTAAAAACAAAAGCAAGAACAAAAAAGCAGAAACAAAGACAGAAATAGGATAACATACAACAATCTATATGTCAGATTTTCAAACCAAGAGTAACTGATTAACACCGTTGACATATTATCTATTTCTATCATCAAATCTGTTGCTCAGATTAGCAGATATAGCTATATAAGATTAGGAATATGGTTGCATGTTAACTCTTGCTTTCAAGAAAACTTAAATTTTTGTTCTTGTCTCTCTTGGTTTTTTTTTTTACTTTTTTAAAAGTTTATTTTGAAGAGAATATATAATAATCGATATGACATTAGAAATGGTACATGTTTAGAAGACCAAGATAACCGGTATTTGTGCGTGGTTTATGTATTACACATTACTGTCCTCAGTGTAGTTGCCTAGAGTGCAGATATTCACATTCAGAGCTCGTCAAGGTGAAAATTCTACACATTAACTACTATTTTCAAATAACGGATGGAGATTTTTAGTGCAATCACCTCAGCCATTCTGTCTATATACTTGCATGCTTTTTTGCCTTTTTACTTACCTTTCCTCTTTTCTTTCCTCTTCATTGTTTAATCTTTAAGTTCTGTCCTTTCCATTTTACAGTATCTGTTATACTTTTCAGGTTTTATTTCTTCTTTCGGGTTCTTATTCTATAACTCTTCCCTGGTGTTCAGTTTCTAGATGATTATTCTATCCAATGAAAAAGAATCCACACTTTTGAAAGTAACTTTAGAGATAGCCCTTCCAAGATTTACTCAAGATTTTTCTTTGCTTTTTTATGAGCAGAATATATTTATTGGTGGAAAGAAAGCTCCTGTCTGAAGGACAAGAGTCGAGCCCTCGTGGGTTGTCCCCCACTCACCACTTTTCTTGCTGCTACTTAAAATCATTTCTTACTGGGATTCAATATGATAATATTCATTTTTAATCTAATTGTTAATCCATGACAATAATATCTTAATATTTTCCTCAACTATTTTACCCAAGCAAGCCTCCTGGGCCTCTTGATAAAGATAAATACTCTAAGATTTATTTTAGATAAATACCTCCTAGAGCTTCTTCTATGGAAGATATAGAGAGATTATGTTTCTTAACAGATTAATTTGATAATCTGTCAATTTGGGATGGATGATACCTATAGGAAAGGGATAAATATCCACAGAACCTGAACTCACTCTAGATGGGGATGGATGTTTGTCTTGTTTGGCCAGAGTCATGAGGTTAGATTCAAATAATCTCTCAGGTAGAGTTCTAGGCCCTTGTTAAACAAATTCCCCAACATCTGCTAAGGCAATTCTCTAGTTGGTGAAGTTTACCATGCTTTGCCGTACTCCTGATTCACAAACACCTCCCTTACACCTGGAAGAAAAGGACTGACATGTGAAACAGCTTTGACCTGATGAGTCGAAATGCTGGCATTTTCGAGGAAGGTTCACTGAGGTCCACCACTTGGAAGTGGTTTGTAAAACCCTGCCTGCATTGTGTTGGGTCAGGAAGCCTGTGTAGCATGTGTTGTTTTGGGCTTCAAGGCTTTCACTTGGTCTCTGTGCCAATCAACCTGGAGTCAAAAAAGAAGGCTGAACCACAGTTTTACTAACCCAAGCAATTTTTGAATACTGCAGCTCTGCTGCCACTTGATATCATCAGTGAACTAGTTCTTTCTAATGCAGAACTTGATGACATGCTGTGGAACATTGTGTCATTCTAAAAGGCTGATTGCCTTGACTTCCCAGCAAGCACTGATAGCTAATTTGAACTAAAGCTGATAAAGATAGCCCTAGAAATGCAATGAATCACTATCTTCAAATCCATCTGAATGTCACCCTGGGCTTCTCAACAGGAGCTTTTAGAGCAATGGGCATGAAGCTGTAACATAAAAGATTTAACTAAAATTGATGTCTCTGATAAGTTACATTTTAATAGTTGCAGTATAAATACATTAAAAATAAAAGGATTGTGGATAAATAAAAAGTATATCTAGACAAAAGTAATGAATGTTTCCTCCTGTTATTTAGAAATAGAAAAACTGAAGGTTAATATAAAAAGTCCTATTCTGAGGTAGCTCTTGCTAACAATCTAGGGAAATTTCCTAACAATAATTTCCTATGCATGTTTATGTTGGCTAGATTCCTTCTTTCATAAATATTGAAACACTTACCATTACTTGACCCTAACCTAAGTGCCGTTCTTCCAACCAGCTTAAAAATAATGAGCAGCAGAGCACTGGAGCGGGGTTCTTGGTACAGAAGTCATAGCAGGGGCTTATGTTTGTCTCTGCTCAGTCCTCAGGTTTCCTAGAGTGATCATCACATCAGCACAGCTGTGGGATTCAAACTTGTTCCCCTCTCAAGATGACATCATTCTGCTGAGAGGCACAGATTTAATTATCATGAGGAAGGGGTCGTTCTTTTAGATTTAGAAGGGAAAATGGATGTGAATTCTTCATGATGCACAGCTTCTCTGTCCTGAACCTTCCCTACAGGGTCAGCATGCTAAGACTAGGAGAGCCACAGTTGTTGAAATGAATGAACTTTTCAATTCCAGTTGTCAATCTAGGTACACATTGAGGGGCCAGGGGCATAGGTATGTGGTCTAAGTGCCTGCCTGGACCAGAGTTCAATCCTTAGTACCGCATACCGTGCTAGCCCCTCGCCAAGCTGGTTAACTCGGCCATGAAAACTGGGTATGGTGGTGCACTCCTGTAATCCCAGCACTGAGACTGGAAGATCACTACTAGTCTGAGTTGCATAGTAAGACTGTATGCCAAATAAATAAATAAATAAAATATTTTTTAAAGATACACAGTGGTCAGAGGAATTTGGCTTTAGGCAGAATTTATTCCTCATTTCCTCCTTCCAAGCATAATTACAATAAACACAAAGATGATGATAAAGGCAATTAATCATTCCCATATTGTCAAGTTGTTTGTTCACGGAGGAATCAGGAACTCTTGAAATCAGACTCCATACACTCAGCGCTGTGAAGTACAACCAGTGTTGTAAGATCCTGACCCCAGCCTTGGTGAAAGGTGAAATGTGCTAATGCGAATACGCAGCTCATTCGCTTTGTTCCAGTGGCATAAAAATTTAGGAAATCATTTCACACGATGGAGCACATCACTGATGTTAACTTTAAAGATAGTTTTCCCACATAATAGGTAGCTACTCTTCAATATGTTCTGTTTGAGTCCATCATTCGCATAAAATGCCATCAAAATTCATCACAAGTCAGAAATACATTTCCACTGGGAATCTAGGCTGCAACTTACCTTTCCGGGTTTCAGACAAAGAGCTCAGGGAAGATGTGAGTGACTATGGCTCTCGGTGGCACATTTCACTCTAGTGTGATAGTAAGGAAAGGCCGGAACACCAGTGCAAAGCCAGAGCCACCTCTAGGAAGAGCGATTGTTTAGGAAAGATCTCTACAGAACCAAAGAAGGACAATGCAGATAGGATCACCACCATGATTTTTCTGTTTATTTATTTATTTTGTATTTTAAGGAGGGGGCCCATAGGGTGCCCAAGGTCTCACTACTAGATCAGATTCTAGTGATCTACCTGTTTACAGCATCCCAAGAGCTGGAATTACAGGCATGCACCACCACGCCCAGTCTCAATTTCCTCACTTACAGTTCCAGCTGTGTACATAGTTATCCAATTTAGTGCTGATCAGAGCAAATTTTCCAACCACAAAAAGATAAACAATAGAACGTAGTCCTCAAGGGCTAAAGGTCAAACACACAGAATCTAAATTTGAAAGCTAAATAAAAAAGGGATTTAAAATTACAATTATTTATTATTTATAAATTTATATTGTTTTATATTAAAAAGGGCAAAAGGCTCTAGAAACAAATTTATACCAAGATAATTTTGGCCAAGTGAGAATTTAATATAAATGAAATCATGACATTAAATGAATAGTTGTATGAAATATTTTGTCAGATGTATCTCGTAATAACTTTGTTAATCAAATGATTTTTCAAATTATTGAACTTAATGCAACATTTAAGCTTTTTACTATGCTCTTACTAATCAAGAAAATGTAAACTTGAATCATCAGATAATTATTCAAAGACCAATTAAATGTTAAATTTTAAGCATAATATGATATGCATAATAATGATTTGAGCATAATATCCCTAATCTTTATTTAATTCTAAGAACAGAGAACTACTACACTAACAAAATCTTTCTTACTTTCGTAATAGCTATTATATTTTGTATTACTGCTGTTAGATAAAATTTATTGAGCTCTTATTGCGGGCAATGAACCTTTATAAGTACCTACTACTGTTATTTAATTCATTACAATAGCATTTTGTTAGTTGATGCTATTACTAAGGGTTAGGAAGATGAGTGCTGGGCAGCTTAAATAACATACCACAAACCATAGAACCATTAAACTGCTACTCCAAGCAAGGTCAAATGCAGTACTCGTTGACATCAGATTTAGAATTAAATTTACATGCATTTGAAGGCTTAGAAGAACAAACATTTCTTAGGTAGAACTACATGTCAGCACTTTCACATTGAAAATGATTTGCAATGTTAAAAACTATATAATACTGCACAAAGCTTGTAAAGAGGCAAGTATTTACAATGTTGAAAACACTTTTATAGTTATATTTGCACTTATAATTTGTCAATGCACATGTAAGATTCTGCAATTACATGGGCTATACTATTTCACATGCTACTATTTTCCTCATTTAGTGTCCTATTACCTGCATGGTGAGCCCTGGGTTCCAGAGCTGGCACCAGATGCAGTACCGGGGACTGAACCCAAGTCCTTGCATTTTCCAGGAAGGTGCTTAGACCACTAAGCTACCTCTCCAGCCCCATTTCTTGACTAATTCTTAAGAATTTTGTTTGTTTTATACTAATACAAATAACATTAGATTTGTAATTTATTTATCTGATCATTAATAGTAAACTTCAGCAATACAGTTTAATATACCTACTGTACGCTCTGTTGCTTAATTTCATTTAGTTATTGTGACAGAATTTGGAGGGAGTGTTTAGGAACTTTTTGCATAAGATCAAATCAACTCTGAATTATCTTGCTGCATTGTTTTTATCTCTGTGGGGCTCCCTTCTTTCATTCTCAATTTTAGATAAAAAGCTTTCAAAAGTTTATCACTGTGTATGATGACTACAGATTTTTCATATTTATAGCTGTTATTATATTGAGATAAATCTTTCTACTTGTACTTTGTTGAGTGTTTTTATTAGGAAAGGATGTCAAATTCTAGCAAATATCTTTTGCTGTAAAATTAAGATTACCATGTGGACATTTTTCCTCCCCCCGAACAACTGGTCGTTCCTTCATTTTTTAAAAAATATGCTAAGTCACAAAGATCTATTTTCATATGTCGAACTGCCCGTGCCTTCTGTGTCATGATGCAGAACGTTTTTTATTCTTTGAAGACTTTTGTATCCATTTACTGTCAGATGTTTGCAGTATCTATCTCGCTTTGGAGTAAAGGATGATGTTAGTTTTACAGAATAAATTTGAGAGCTTTCTTTCATATTAAGTAGGTTTTTAAAATCATTAGAATATGGGTATTCTTTTAAAAGATGTTTGATATAATTTATCAATGAAGCTATATGTCATTTATTTTTCTGACTTTTTATTATTGGTTCAATATCATTAGTGTTTGGACTTTCTATATCTTTGTGATATACTCTCCATATCAGTTTCTAGAAATTTGCTCAATTCGTCTACAGTATTCAGTGACACAGAGTTATAGCATTCTGTTTTATCAGTTAAAAATTTAATTATTATCTGTTGGTACAAGCAGGAGTTTGTACTCATTTTGGGAAGTAGATGTATATACATACCACAGCATGTTTTTTTCAAACCCTCCTTCTCTTTCCTGCTCAGTTCTTTCCCTTCACTTTAAATCACTCTTTCTCATTTTATTCCTATTGTTCTTAGCTCGTGTTTATGACATACGATGTTCGCATGCATTATGGGACTTGGTACCTGTACCTGACACACCCGAAATCTTATTTCCCCCTCACCCTCCATGCTTGCTCATGGCATTCTTTTTCTTAATCTTTTAAAAGTTGTAGAATTTTGCCCACTTTTATATCTGATTTCATTTATTCAAACTTGTCACGTTCTTTTTATATCTGATTTCATTTATTCGAACTTGTCACGTTCTTTTTAGTGAAATTTGGTTACCTTTAAAAAAAAATCTTTCAAGAACTCACTTTTGTTTGTATTTTTTATTTTCCCTACTTGGCTCATATTGATTTTATTCATATCTACTTGCTGTGCGATTAATGGGTTATTTTTCTAATTGTTTAAATTGTAACATTAGACTAAGTTTTATTTTTCCTTAGTATAGATTTTGAGTATATAACAACCACAGTCCTCATGGAGGTGGGGAGGTATGGAGACGCATCTCAAAGCCTTCCTCATTTTCCTAGCCCTTCTGCTCCTGTCCTCTATCTCTTCGTTCTCTTCCCAAAAGATTCATCTACCTATTTCCCAGGGTCTCTCCTTTATTTTGTTTCTCACTTGCATTTTGTGCTTCTCACATAAGAGGAACTGTGTGATAGTAAAGATTGCGTGCAAATATTTCCCTCATCGCATCACAGTGGCCTTGCACACCCATGGTCACAGCAGCATGACCATAGTGGCTAACCTTGGAAGTGGCCAAGTGGCCACCCACAGACATGTGCATAAAGAAAATTGGGTGTTTATGCATAAGGGATTCCTCTGCCGCTACAAAGAAAGATAGACTCACCCTTCTACTCATCTGTAGAAAAATGGTTACACCTCATGGTTGTAATATTCAGTGAAATCAAATAAAAGTTTCTTACTATATAAATTTTTTCTCACAATACTTTTATTGGTTCCTATATGCTTTTCTATACTGAATTTTCTTTTTTATTAATGTGTAGATGTGTTCTTGTTGAACTTGTGATTTTGTCTTCATTCCATTAGTTGTTCAAGAGTGCTTTCTTCAATTTCCAAAATTGTGTACGTATTTTAATTTCATCTTTAGGCCTATATGACTGGGGAAAATACTTTGCTGTGTATCATTTAAATCCCCTGAGATTTAACTTGCGATTTAATACAGATTCTACCTTGGCGAATGCCTTGTCGGCGCCTGGGAAGGACAGGCATGCTGTGCTCCTCAGCAGGGCGGTGTTTGTGGAATGTAGACGGATGATTGTAGTGAGTCCTTTATTTTATTCTTTCTCTGCTATCTGCATGTTAGTATCTTTTGCCGAAAATGAAATGTTGATAGTTCCAACTATTTTTTCAGAACTCTCTATTTCTCTCCAGAATTCTGCCAGTTTTTTGATGGATATATTTTGATGGTCTGGCATTACTGATAAAAATATTTGTAACAGTTATAGCTTCTCTCTATATATATTGAAACTTTAAAAAAATTTTCTGCCTTATAATTCATTAGCTTTTTAAATTTTTAGGTGTTTTCTCTGATAGCTTTACAGTAATTCCTCCTTAACCATAGTTTTACTTTGTATGATTCTGGTGTCCAAAGATCTATCATATTCCTAACACATTAAATAGAAATTTGCACAAGTGAACAGTGAGCTTTCAACTGCAGGCTACTCAAGGCAGCATGAAGAAATCCCGCACCATCTCCCTCCCTTCTGGATGTGGATCATATGGCACCTGCCTGTCGGGCACGCACCAGCCCTGTCAGACATCTGAATGCTGGTTGTGCTCAAGAAACTCACGTTTCACTTAACAATGGTTTCCAAGCGTGGTAGTACTGAGGCTTGTAATCGGCCTCAACAGTAGGAAATGCCAAACAGAAGCTGACTGGTACTTTCGTTGTGTGAAAAGAAGAAGATTCTTGCTACGATAAGACCAGAAATACATTGCATGATGAGATAAATAAAATCTCCAATAAGAATAATCTTCTACTTATGAAATTAAGAAGAAACAAAAAAGAAACACATTATGTTTGCTATGTACATTGGAAATCTTTTATTCATAAGAGGACCTTGGTTCTGGAATTTTGGTATTTTGTCTTTATATCCTGGGGCAATTTGGGTTTTTACTTCCTAACTTATTCTCTTATTTTGTGCTTAGTTGGTTTTTTTTTTTTTTAAATAAAGCTGTTAATTCTCTTTGTCATGTATTTTTGTATATATTATTTTCTACTTTCTATGTGATTACAGTAGGCATTGAATTTAACCCCTCAATTTTTAATTTTATTCTTGTTTTTTTTTTTAAATCTGTTATTCATTTGTGGATTTGGGACAGGGTCTCACTACACAGCTTGTACTTGTAGTGATCCTTCTGTCTCAGCCTCTCCAGCAGTGACCTTACAGGCATGTGCATCATGACCAGATTCAGTGGCTGACATGATGCACATGGGGTTCCAGGGCTGGCACGACATGTAGTTCCGGGGATGGAACTCGGTCCTTGCACTTGCCAGGAAGGTGCATAGAATGCCAAGCTATCTCCCCAGCCCAACACCCTAAAGTTTTAAAATCTAATTTGTAGTCTTTCAACTTCAATAAGACACAACTATCACCTCCTTTACAGGTTGCTTCCAATCCCATTCAGTTGTTGATGTCATGTCACAGATTACATTTTATGTAGTTTACACTTCCAATTCCTTGAAACACTTTAGTCTCTTAAATCATGTAATGTTTGTGTCTAGGAGCTCCCTGCCAAAGCCTTATGCAGTCATGGTGCAACTTCCAGAGTTTGTGATTAATTCATGCTCTGATGCTAGGATTATGGGTGTGACTGCTACCCACACCCTAGGACAGATAATCTGCAATTAAATATAAGGAGGGAGGAAGGCTTGCTAACTGCTACAGCTGCTACTCCTTCCTTTGCTCTTTTCCTCTGCCAGGAGTTGCTGCCCTCTGCTGTGTGCCAGACTTCCTTGGATCCAGGAGAATATGGACTGAACTCTTCAGGAACTATGAGCTAAAGAAATCTTTCCTTAACTTTAGGAGTCAGGTATTTTGTCTCTTGAGGAAACAGTAACTAAGAAAAGTAGCAACTAAATTAGAAGTTACTAACCAGAGGTACAACAATACTTTGTTTTAGAGTAACATTTTTAAATGTACTAGTCTCTTAAATCATATAGAGAAAAAAGTACAATTCTCAAATGTGTTATAATACTTGTTTTTATATGCCTATGTGCCATTGAGCTATAACATTGGCCCATCTAAAAAATTCTTTCACGAAATGCCTTGTTGATAGCATTTGTGGTTTTTTTTCTTTTTCTTGTTTATTTTTCTATTTTAGGGAAGGGTCTGCAGGGTGTTCAGGGTCTCACTACTAGATAGGACTCATAGTGATCCACCTGTTTACACCTTCCCAAGATCTGGGATGACAGGCACATGCCACTATACCCAGTCTTAATTGCCCTCTCAGCACACCCCAGACGTGGGGCTGGCACGGCAGGCCCAGGAATTGAACCCCGGACCCCTGTGTCTTCTTGCAGGTACTTAATCTTCTGAGCAATTTGGCCAGCCCTGTGTTTTTTTTTTTCCTTTAAGTTTTATTTATTTATTTATTATTAATTAATTAATTAATTAATTTGTACATTGTCTCATTACTCAGTTCAAACTCTCAGTAATCCTCCTGTCTCAGCCTCCCCAGCACTGGAATTACAGGTGTGTTCTACCATGCCTGGTCTGTGTGGCCAGCACTGCAGCATAGCATGAAATAACAGAATCAAACCTGGGTCCTTGCGCTTGCCAGGCAGGCACTTAGACCACCGAGCTATCTCCCCAGCCCTATGTTTTCATTTATCTAGAAATGTCTATTAATAGAGCATTTTCTCCATAAAAAATTTTGAAAGACAACATTTTTTCTTTTCTAAATAAATGTGTTGGCTCACTGCCTTCCAGCTTTCAAAGTGTGTCTGATAAGAATTCTGTTGATGGCTTTGTTCAGGATCCCTTCGCTGTGATGAGTTGCTCCTCTTCTCTTGCTTAATAATCAGTTTTTCTTTTTCTTTTTGCAATTTACTTATAGTAGACCTTGATATGGATCTCGTTGAAACAATGAACTTCTTACATATTGACAGTTACATTTTTCATTAAGTTTTAGATGTTTATTTTTCAGGCATTATTTGCTTGAAATCTGTCTTTCTACTTCCCTTGTTCCTCTCATTTTTCCTGGGAATCCTGTATTATGTATCTTGGTCACAAAGATGCTTCCAGATCTGTAACTGAACTGAGCAGTTACCTTCTTTCTTTCTGTTCCTGAGACTCGATCTTCTTTCTGTGTTTCCTGATTCTTTCTTCTGCCCTTTTCAACTGGCCTTTATATCACTCAAATATATATTGTATCACTTCAGTTACTGCGAGTTTCATCTTAAGAATTTCTTGTTGGTTGCTCTAGAAATTTTCAATCATTTTATAGATAAATTTATTTCATTCATCATATTCTTGACTTTCTGGAAGTATTTATTCCTTTAGGTCATAGAGCAACTCTTTTTTTCTATTGTGGGAGACAGAACCTAGGCAGATGCTATCACTGAGATGTATCCTGAACATTGGATTATTTTTTAAAAAGTTGTTTTAAAGTCTTTGTCAAGTAGATCTACCATAAAGAGTTCTTCCTGGGAAAATTTCTGTTGAATTTGTGTGTTTCAGTGGGCCAACTTTTTACTTTTTGGCTATTTTTTCATTGAAAAAATTTTGAATCTAATTATGTGATAACTCTGGAAATAAAAATCTGCCCATCTCCAAGTGTTGTTTTGTTATATTTTTTATTTTAAATTGTTGTAGTCTATTTCAAGGATTAAGCTGCAAAATAAACAGGTTTTTCTTAGATCTCTTTGAAATTTGCCTTTCTTTGGACTTTCTTCTGCTCACTGTATATTCAATTGCCTTTAAATATTCTAGTCTTAACATCTATGTTGGAATAAAAGAGAATAAAAATGGAAGTGGATCAATATTGAGCCTCTAAATACTTGGTAGTCACATCAGCTAAAGGCCTTAGCAGAGGGACTCGTAACAATGAATAGAAGTATTGAGTTGCCTCTTTGTCTCTATCTCTTTGATCACAGGCATCCAGAAGAAACCAGAGCAAAGAGTCCAAGATTTGGAAGACAGAGTGCTCCTTGCTTATCCAAGTTTCTGCAGGTTATGTGCGAGTTGTTTGGGGAATATATAAACTGCTGCCTTTCATGGCTGCATAGCTGCTGTCATGCTCATAGCTGAGACTAACCACAGTTCACAGCCCTAGTCTTCCAGTGTAATTCTCAGGTCTTCAGTGGATCCAGACATCCAAGTAGTTCTATCAAAATTATTCTGTTAGTGAAATTATGTGTCAGTGGAGATGCAAATTCTTGGTGCTTCCTACTCTTCCATCTCTCCAAAGAGTTGGCACAGTTCTTCATAAATGATAGGATAATTGGCTCCATTCTTTTTAAATTTGCATTCTGAACGTAAATATTTCTGACTATTCCAATAAGAATTACAAACAGAGGAAAGTAAATTTTCAATAATAAAGACTGTGGTCAGATGTAGCTTTAATTTGAGGTCTTGGTCATGGCTATGTGCTTTAAAGTGTGTCATCTATCTCCTTGTTCTCTATTTCTTAAAAATTCAAACACCAACAAGGACTGATGATATCAGGAATATATTGCAAAATTGTAGTAATGACCTAATTAGATAATAACAATGAAAATTTTAAAATAATAATATAATTTAGTACTAGTTTCAATAATAATATTTTATTTAAATTTAAGAGTCAATCCTTAAAACAGTATGAAAGAAAAGGAGTTTCAGGAATTTTGACACACAAATATAATTTTACTCTTTACTAAACTCTTAACAGATCAATTGGCACTAAAACTTTAAAAGTCTTTAAATGTACTATTAGAGCTTACCTTTTCCCCATTTAAACCTCAGAGATAATACACATACTTTAGCATTTCCTCTCTCATGATATATAATGAACAAAGTAACTATTTCAATGCTTCAGTCAACAGATTTCAATTAATTTAATTTTTTTTGAGAAAGGAAATTTTTGCTCTTCATTTAAATGCTGAATTTATTCAGCTATTATAGTAATAAAATATTAAAATAATGCACTATTTTCCTTTATAAGGTAAAATATTTAACAAAAATGTATTGTGGAAGTTTGGGGGGTTGTTTTCTAAATTCTTTCCAGGTGTTTTGATATAACTTAAACAGACTGTAACCTTCAGTGAACTGTGGGCATACTTTAGAAATCAACTAAGAGAATGCCCATGACCCAGGGTGTTCGTCTCACATCTGGAATTCTTGGGTTTCTGGTTGTACAATGTCTTACTTAATATGTCATTGCAACTGCATCCAGATAGATATCTAGGGTAAGTGCCTTGATTCTGCTCCCAATTCTGCCTCCTGTCCTTACAAACAATAAGGATTTCATCCTGCATCTTAACTGCTCTCTGTGGAATGAAGCAATTATGTGGTCTCTGTTTAATATGTTTCACTCCTTTTCATCCAATGGGAATAAATCCCATTGATGTGATGTCACCTACAGATATGCTGTCAATAAAAAGCTTGGTTATGACAGTAGGCTGTCAGAGATCTGAAATTAAACAAAATATGACCCAAAGTGCAGACTGAGTCAGACCCTTGGTAAGTGAAGGAGGTTGTACATTGATGTTGTCTGTGTGGAAATGGGGAGAACCATCGTAGATCTCACAAGAAAACAAGATAGAGAGGAAATGGGACTCATGGATAAGCTATTGTGCTGCTATTTGGGATTCTTGTGGCTCATATTTGCTAACTAATGTGACTTGTCTCTTTCTCCATATCTACCCATGTTCTATAGATGAAGAGAGCCTCAGGAAGGCTCAATAATTTCCCAAGATTATAACATTGATAGAAGACAAAACTGGTGCTGGAATGGAGCCTACCTAGTTGCTCAAAGCTTTTAAGGACAAGTTCTTCACCCACAAGCCCTTCACCAAGTGACTGTGACCTAACTTGTTTTGCCTATGCCCACTGCCTGTCTCTGTCTCTACAAGAACCATGATAGGGAGGGCCAGGGAGATGGCTCAGTAGAATAAGCACTTACCTGGCAAGCACAAGGGCCTGAGTTCAATCCTCTATTCCACCAAAATCAAAAACAAAAACAAAAACTATGATAGGGGCCAACAAGATAGCTCAAAGGTCTAAAGCACCTGCTTAGCAAACTTAGGCAAACACAATGGACCATGGTTTGATCCCCAGCATCACGTGCCACTCCAGTCCTGCCCCCAGGGTGGGCTGAGCCAGCCACAAAATAAATAAATTGATTAATTAAAAATTAAATTAAGTGTTAAAAAGGAACCATGATAAGTAACTATGCACACATCAGCCCTCTATCAGCATGTGGGGCTTTGTGATCTCCTTCAAAAGCCACTGCCAGCTCAGTTCTACCTCTTTCACTTTTTTACTTTTAATTTCTATAGAGAGTGACTGATTCATGGGTCTCAAGGTCCTTTCTGATGTGATAAAAATGACTGCAACCCGTAGAGGTGATGCTTCCATTATGAACACACTGATGCTGAATTTCAGTTAAATTGGTTAATATGAGCATGTGTGAATTTCACCTAAAATAGAAGAAAAATTTAAAATGCGGAAATGAAATTAATTTAAACTAAATATTGCCATGAAAGAGATGTGAGAACATAACATGGTATAACAATCACCGTAATGTTGATACCTAAGTCAAATTTAATTGTTTGTTAGGTAGCATGAAACTAGGTAGGGTAGAAATATGGCATCCTCAGATTTTGGTACACATTCATACATTTACAATGGAATAAAAATAAGAAAAAAATTAAAAACAGCTTCAAGCATTAACATCTCCTTTCAACAGATCAGCAGAAATAAGCAGCATAATTATCCAAACTATCCTGCATATATACATGAATAAATCTTTTCTCTTCCCCTTATTTGTTTTGTTCTTTTCTTCTTGCCAGTTTTTTTTTCTTCCCATTGAACAGATTCTCTCCCTTTTTTAATTTCTTATAACTTTCTTTGACCAATTTTCCAGGTTTAAATCTGGTCACCTAAACAACTACTTTGACAGCAATGCTATGCAGTACAACAATCACTTATAAATTCTTGTTACTTTGTTTAATGAATTTGTGTGTCATTTCTAATAGATTATTTTTTTTTACCATTATATACTCTTTAAAAATTACAAATAGTACTATACGTTACTGCATTGAATTGCCTTCTTATGTTTTCTCCAATGGGCAGATGCATATGTAACTTCATTAGCTGTTACCAATTTCTCCTTACACAGACGATTTTCATTTCCCACCAGCAGAGTACAGTTAATTTCCAAAAATTTTTGTTAATCTTGTAAGTGCCAAAATTAATTTTAATATTGATTTCATTTGAGTGTATTTTGATGTAGCTTAGAGCTACTTGCATTTCTTCTTCTGGGATCTTTGCATTCAGTATTACTAGAACAACTTTATGGGTCATTGGCCATTAATCTCTCAGTACTCTAAATTATGGAGATGATCTGTCTGCATGTTAATTGCAAATGTTCTCTGTTTCTTTTATATCTCAATTTTGTTTATAAAGTACTTTAATTACATGTACATGAAGGAAAATATGTCCATCTTTTTTCATGTTTCTAGATGAAAGTCATGACTATAAAATCTCACCTTCCTTCTTTTATAAATAAATTCACTCACATTTTCCTCTATCACATCCTTTACTTCACATTTATTCTGGCAAAAATTTTGAGGAATTGATGCAGTTCATAAAGCTTTCTAGATATCCCAGGACATTTTGTGAAAAAAGTTCATCGTTCTACCCAATCTTGGTATTATATGTTATTGCACAATAAATTTCCATGTACTACGAATTTTCTATCTGATTTTTTTTCTTCTTTTAGTTCAAGTGTCTATTTATTAGGATAGCTTTTTGATACTTTGAAATTATACAATTATTGTATAATACTTTTGAATACCTGGGAAGATGTGATTGCATTCAATTTTTTTGCCTCTTTTACTCCTTACTATAAAATGTACAGCAAATTTATCATTAATTTTTTTAATTGACATTGGGATAAATTTCTGATTTAATTTTAGAATCAACTCTTAAACTCATATTATGTACACACACAAAACAAACCAAAAAGCATTTCTTGTAATTTTAGATTAAAATACAATCTCTGACAATTTCCATTCTCTTGTGAATCCGTAGCTGTTTACAGAGTACTGTGAAGTAATTTAATATACTCATGCTGTGTAATAGCCTTAGATATCTAATGAGTTTGCAAATTATTTATTTGCTGAACAGCTTAACATGTCTTCCTCTTGTGGAGCCAATCTTAAGGCTATAAATCCATCAATCCATAAAAAAAACTTACTTTGAAACTTGATTTAACTGAAAAAAGTAAGGGAAACACCTTATAAACATGTTCTCTAATAAGTTGTAATGTAAAACAGCACGAGGTTTTATGTCACCATCATTAATTATCTTTTTAAACAATAGCAAATTGGTGAGAGAATCATAGATCTTCATTTATAAGACAGAGTGATGCAACAATATGATATGAAATAGCATGATTTATTGAGCTTGAGAATTTCAGTAAAAGGTTGAATGGCTTTTAAATCCACTAAGAACTGCTTCTTCGACGATAACATTTGATCTAATAGCAATTGTCACTGGTTCTTGCCAAAAAAATATGCACTAGAACTTCTATAAAACCTCTATGACTTCCTGCCATCATGAGCTTTATAAATCACTTATCCGTCCTTTCTCCTTAAAACAAAGTGTGAACTGAGATGTTTCCTGGTATTTCTGGACTGAACCAAAACAGAGAAAGACTCCAACTTCACAATTGCTAATAAGGAGAAATCATTACTCAAATTGCCCTAAGCGCTGACTGGGTTTAAAATAATGAGGAGATCACCATAATCAATCACCATCAACCTGAAGGAAGTCAATCTGTGGAAAGAGACCCTAAATATTAACTGAGTGCTCCGCCTCCAGGGACGCAAGGGGAGGAGGATGCCGGCCAGCTTCCAACCTGCTCTGCGCAAACGCTGCTGCTTCCTGCTGCCAACTTGGCCCCACCTCAGGCCAGCCTGGGACTTGAAAAGGAAGAGGGAAAACGGAAATCTGACTTTAAAGGAGTCTTTTTCCAAACAAGAAGTCTTAATAGAAACACAGCTTACATTCTAGGTTGTCACAATTTTCATACAACTTAACGTTACATTTTTATGTATCTGTTAACAAGTAGAATTTTTGAGCAAATATCAAGACCAGTCATTTCTGTGTAACAAAAGTGCATGGGTCAATAGATAAACGATAGACAAATAGATTAGGTAATGAAACCTGTATTCTAGGGTGACCAGTCTTTGTGGTTTACTTGGACTTGAGTTCTCCTGGGATACAGGATTCTCAGTTTTAGAAACAAGGCACTTCTAGAAGTAGGCTTCATTTCAGTTGGCTACTTTCCTATGTTTTCTGCTGCTTTCAAGTGATGCCACACAATTCAAATTATATTAATTGTGGTGTCTATGATGTAGAGAAATGACTGAAATACTACAAATTGCAAATTCTGAGTAAATCCCACTTTTCTAATTTTCCATGCAGAAGACAACAACTAAGTGGGTAAGACATTTTCTTGGTAAGTACCTTTGCAATATTTGATTGTACTATTACTCATGAAAATTGCTGAACCAAGAATTTCGGCCTTGTCACATATTTCTTAGAGCTGCTACACTTGTCAACTCCTGGGATTCAGTATAATTGGCAACTGAAACAAAATCTCCAAGTACAAAAATGAGTCCATTTAATGTTACACATTCTTACTAGAGGAGATGTTTTTCCCAGAGGAAATTAATGCTACTAAATAACCTAGAAAATTTATGACTCCTAAGATTATATATATATATATATATATGTATATGTATATGTATATGTATATATATATATCACATGCTTTATATATTATATAATATACATACTTATATAATATATATGGCATAAATTTACATAATATTGAACATAAGTATTTGTCCCTCTATTTGCAAATAAATATCTATAATCTTAGTAATATTTTACCTAAACAAATATTCAAAAGAGATCTCAGGACTGGCCAGATAGCTCAGCAGACTGAAACGCCTGCTTAGGCAGAATGCAGTGGTCAGGATTCAATGCCCTGTTGCTGGGTAGGTTCCATGGGGCACATTGCGACAGCGATTGAGACTGACCATGGTGGCATGGACCTGTAATCCCAGCACTTGGGAGGCTGAAAACAGGAGAATCATTATAAGTCTGATCTATATAGTGAGACCCTGTAGACTCAGTAGACCCTGTACTAAATATATTATAAAAATGTTTAAAAAAAGATCTCAACTGAGAACATGAGCATATGTGTTGTAAGTGTGTGAGTGCGCATTGAGTTATGGTCTTAATGAAATAAAAGAATGTTAATTTTTCCGTTTTATACAATGAGATTTATTAGAGAAGTGACAGGAAACCAGGGACTTCTCTTTAAAAATCGTTACTGTGAAAAACATTTTTAAAGTTTATGAAAGTTTAGAGCTAATGGATTCGTAAAGGAACTGCAACCCTGTATCATAGATCGCTTTGTCAAATTAAGTTCTCAGAAACAATGACAGACTTAGCCTTTTTATGAAAAGTTTCTACATGATCCTTATTTAAAAGGGTATGGATCAACCAACTTTGACAACCATAATAAATTATTTCCATGGTAACATAGGGACAGAACTTAATTTATGTCACTTTAGCATCACAACAAAGAGTGCTACAGAGCAAGTTCCTTGTCAGCATTTGGCGGAAGATACTGCATTTTAGACGTTTTATAACTACATTACAATGACTATGAATGAAGGTTATCAAGCTCTTAGAAAATAAATTGTCAGAGGAAAGGCAAATTTTATGGCTAAAAATTAGAAATATTATGGAAGAAAAATAAAATAAAATAATATATATATATATATATATATATATATATTATCTATAAGCAGCAGAAACTGAATATTTTGGTCTTAATAATAAATTGATAAGATTTTAGTATAGAAGTCTGTCAAATATTCAAAATTCAATGAAGAGTTTGTATGTATGCTGTTATAAAAGGCATCTAGATTCAGTTTCTACTTAAAGCAATCAATAATAACATTTATACTAATAATCTAATTTTTTCTGGGGGTGGGTATTGGCAATTGAACTCAGGACCTTGTGCTTGATAGGCAGGCACTATGCTTCTGAGCTATATCCCAGGCCCTCTACTATACTTTTTAATAATTTTGATAACTTTTATTTCCAGAATATTCCACTATCTGGTAGAACTACATTGCTTATTTTCTCTCTTTAATTAGTGATACCTGAGCTTTGTAGACCAACATTCAGATAATGGATCTAAATTCTATAACTTAAGGTTTTTATCCCTAAAGTGATTATTTACAACTTTACATCTGTACAGCTATGTAATCTCAGTAATATTATAAATATTTTTGTGGAGAATAGCATTTTTCTTATATGTAAACTCCCTTTCAAATTTTGCATTTATTTCAGTGTTTAAAATGCCACATGGGACCTGCCTGATAAGTGCAAGACCCAGGTTCAATCCCCAGTCCTTTTGTCATGCTGGCCCTGCCCCACGTACTAAGCTGGCCACCGAGACTGGGAGTGGTGGCACATGCCTGTAATCCCAGAACTGGAGAGACTGAAACAGGAGGATCTTACTGAGTCCAAGCTGCATAGTGAGACCCTGTACCAAATAATAAAAAAGTCATATAACACTAAATTTCTAAAGGAAATATTAGTGAGTCTGTGCTGACTCTATGAAACAAGCACACTGAGAGAATTATTTCATGAATATAGTAATTTATTCCATATTGATTGTTTAGAATCCAAATCATCTAACAACTAGGAGAAAAACTAAGGACATATTTAATATACTATCACAATAAGTTAACCACAAAGGTAAATAGTACAGTAAATAAATAATTATCATGACTATAACAGTAATGGTAAGTAATATAACGATAAGTGGTAATTGCATAGTAATAAAGACAATAGTGAACAAGCTTCATGCAAGTATGATGGTCCCATTACCATTCAATGTTTGCATACACCGGTAACCTTTTTGCTACTTTAGATATGTAATTCATTCTTCACAGAACCATTTGAGGTAGTAAGTCTTACTTTCTGCTTGATAAGAAGCTACCAGTAGAAAACAACTTGGCCAAGGTGACAATGATAATGCAAATGTGAGTTTAACAAAACTGTCTTGTTACAGCTTGTGTCTAGTAGTCCACTCCCCCCAAAGCCTCAGGCAGTCATGGGGCAGACTTCTAGGGTTTGTGATTAACCATGATCTATTGGGATGGTGAGTGCAAGTGAGCACCACACCCAGCCTGGGGAGCATGGCCTCAGTGAACTTAAGGCTGTTGCTGCTACATCTCCTTTGCTCTCTGCCTCCGCCATGAAAGCTTGTCCTCTGCCAAGTGTCACTCTGCCTTGGAGCCAGCTGAGTATGGACTGAAACCTCCAGTGACCGTGAGATATGTAATCCTTTCCTTCCCTAGTTTTTAGTGTTGGGTATTTGTCCCAGTGAGGAGAAAAGAGTAACTGAGACATATCTCTTGCCATTTAAGTGCACCCAAATTGTTGAGCAGCATTACCTCCCATTGGTGTATTGCTTTCCTCTTTGTATTTATTTATTTATTTATTTAGTATTTTTAGGGATGGGTCTACAGGATGTTCAGGGTTTCACTACTAGATCAAACTCATAGTGATCCACCTCTTTACAGTCTCCCAAGAGGTGGTCTTATAGGTATGTGTCACCATGCCCATTCTCAATCACCGAGCTGACAGGGCAGGCCTAGGGATCAAACTCTTGGCCCTTGCGCCTGCTTGCAGATGCTTTAATCTGCTGAGCTATTTGGCCAGCTCTGCTGTCCTCTTTGGACACCACCTACCTCAGCACTCTGACACTAAGCCCCTTTCATGTCATCACACCCCTGGTGATCCTGCTGACTTTTCTGTTCATAGTAGAGGCTGAAAATTCTGATAATGTCTGGTTGTTGTAGTTGTTTATTGAACCTCATTGGTGGCAAACACAATTTTTTTATTCACCCCCTAGGACAGATAATTAGTGAAATGATGCATAATAACAACTTGAAGGGCAGACACAGATTCACTGGGCAAGAATGAAGGTACTCTCTTCGTCGGACGCCGGATGTTTTTCTCAAGTGAAATGAAGACTTTCTGAGCCTCATGTCAGCACTATATTTTAAGTTAATTCATTTAAGTTTGATTGTAGTCTTATTTCAAAAAGTTATTTGAACTGTATGAATAGAAAGAGACAATAGATTCCAACCAGGTCTCTTCTTCCAGCACAGGACCTGCATTGACAAGATGTGTTTAGATTTAAATCCTTCCAGTTTGATAAGTTTGTCTATCACACTATTAAAATGCTCTAGATTTGATGTGCTGTGGTGGTGACACTGATCATCAGTCTCATTTAGGCCTGGTTTATAATTTTATATCTATGTTAAGTGCATCGATATAAGGTATAATGATTATAATTTAACACCTAGTTTTGAGAGCTAACCTTTAAAACTCTTTAATAAGTGAAGTCTCCAAAAAGACAAGAAAAAGTAATTTACTTTCATTAACAATTATAGAAAGTAAAGTCATCTGCCATAAAAATGATTTCAATGTAAATTTCATATTTGAAAATCTTCTAAAAATAATCTCAAAATTCACTTATATGTAGAAATCTTAAACAAAAAAGGGAAAATAAAGTAATAATGACAATTCTACTTACCATAGAAAAGAGAGAGGAAAAAAAGAAAAAGAAAACCAGAAAAGCAGCCAAGAAAAACAAAAAAATTGTGGTTAATCACCTTTACTGATTTGACTGGATTAAAAGAAGCCAAGAGGATATTGCCTTATTCACTTTTCTCTCATTGCTGATACAAATACCCAACATCCAAAATTAAGAAAGGAAAGGTTTATTAGCTCACAGTCTGTTGAGGTTTCAGGCCATTTCTGCCTGACTCCAAGGCAGTGTGGCATGGCTAAGAGACAATGGTTCATTGGCATAAGACAGCAAAACCAACAAAAGCAGAAAGGGAGATCTGAACGGGCTGGTCTCTTTCCCTACCTTGTACTGTATGCAGGATGCCCACCTAAGGCTGTAGCACTCACACCCATAGCCCAACATTGGACCACATACCTGTCAGAAACTCTCATGACTGTATGTAACTTTCAGGGAATATCTAAGCATAGACCATAGCATTATGAAAGACATTTCTAGATGTGTCTGGATGGGTAAGGATTTCATTGCTGAAGGACTTTACCTGGCCCCTAACCCCTTACTTTTTGACTTCCTCCCCTGCTCTTTGCTCCCTACTTGCCATGATTTGAAAAAATTTCCTCCCTGTACCCCACTGAGATCTCTGGAATGATCAGCCAAGGTAAACCTTTCTTCCTTTAATTTGAAGATATTAGATTTTTTTTCTCAGCAGTGAAAGTCTGACAAATTTAGTGACCAGAAAAGATATTGTAGAAAATAAAAGGAACAGACTTTAACAATTTATTTGTTTTATATTTACCCTAACATAGCAAATATTGAAGGTCATGTACATACTCATTAAATCTCTTAAATGTATATATTCTTTCATGTATTTATTATGTTTTTAAACTTAACTGTCATGGAAAGAATTATGAATGGAGACAAATTTTCTTACCAAAAAATGCTTGTATTAGAATTACTTTAAACAGACACACAGATGGGAAGAAACGACAAAATAATCAATGGCTAATGTTATTGTATGTTATGATATATATCATTTATTAATGGGTGTTAGTTGTTTGCAAGTGTGTCAGATAGTTTATTTACATGATCCACCTATAAATCACTGTGCAGTAGATACATTAACTTTACCCATTTTGAGGTGAAGAAATGGAAGTTTCAAAACACTATGTGACTTTCTCAAGATAGCCAGCAAACAAGTAACTGATTGAGGTTTCCAATGACATTCATTTTACTCCTGAACCTATGTGCTTATCAATCCACACCTTTGCCTCTTATGCAATGGAGAAATCATCACAATTAATTAAAAATATGCTTATTAAGGGTTCGTAATATCCTGATAGAATGATAGGGAGATGAAATATAAAATAATTCATATCTACTAAACCAATGTTTCCTGAATACCTATTAAATCTGAAGCATTTGTAAACCAAGTTCTAAGTACACAGTGAATCCAAACATTTTTTTTTTTTAAATGTGAAAAGAGACATGAAAGCATGTCAGTAAGGATTCTTTCCTAGACATCAGAAATAAAGTTGATTTTTGTGTTTTTCCTGAGTTTTCTTTTTATACTTTTCAAGGACATGCACAGCAGAAAAAGTTGTAGGGAAACCTGAAGAAGCAAGATGACCCTGCTGTTGTCTCTTTGGGTGGGGCAATCAAGAACAATGGAGATTCCTGAACCACAGTGCCAGAAGAATCTTATCTCTGGTTTAGGAGTCAGATGTAGGAGTATTTTTGTGCCTGACAATGAATAACGACATCACTCAGCTGATATGGGGACTCATTTTCTCAGGGGTCTTGCTGATCAGGGACTCTTTGCATCAGATCCCCATGACTATGCCCCTTTCAATAGGGCATCTCCCTTCAGGGCTTATTACTCTCTCATTCTTTTCCCTTCACTTGTTCTCTTGAAGGAGCCAGGGAGCTCCTACTGAAAGCAGCCAAAGTTTTTCCCCATTGTCTCAGTTATTTTTTCACTTGTTGCTGGGACA
This sequence comes from Ctenomys sociabilis, assembly GCA_004027165.1. NCBI lineage: Eukaryota > Metazoa > Chordata > Mammalia > Rodentia > Ctenomyidae > Ctenomys > Ctenomys sociabilis. Next base: position 24,223 of record PVKA01007005.1, read on the forward strand.
AAAATACCAACGCTCAAATTAAGAAAGGAAAGGTTCATCTAGCTCACAGTTAGTGGAGGTTCCAGTCTATATTTGGAGCTCCTCCAAAGTGGCACAGCTGCAAAGTGGCACAGAGAAGATTGGAACTCCTCTAAAGAAGTTGGGGTGCAGAAGCCTTCTTTAACTCTTTATATGCTGTTTTTCTGCTGAATAACTCTAGGGAGGGCCCTCTCTACCCTAGGATGGGCCCCACATGCCCTGGGACAGACAATCACCATGTGGTTCCACCAAGCTTCAGACACAATGTATCAACCACCACAATCCACCCCTTATGAAAGTGGCAACTATACATATACTTTTTTAAACCAGTCTCCAGATACAAAGACATTCTTGTTAACATCTGACAACTTGGATATTAAAACTCTGCTTTAGTAGCTCTTAAGAATCACTATTAAGAGCCAGCCAGATAGCTCAGTGGACTACAGTGCCTGCATAGGCAGGCAAAGTGACCGGGGTTTAATTCCCAGTGTGCCATACTGGCCGCACCCCTTGGGCACACTAAGATGGTGCACTTCGGTGGCATGCTGAGATGGCAAATGAGACTGGGCATGGTGGTGTGTGCCTGTAATCACAGCACTTGGAAGGCTGAAAACAGGAGACTCACTATGAGTCCGATCTGTGTAGTGACACACTACAGACCCTGTACTAAAAATACAAAAAAAAAATCACTATTAAGTCTATCAACATTATATTACACAAGAACCATAACACTCTGCTCTTGACCACCCAAAGACCCATGCACATCCCTTTATGCAAAGGGCACTTTAATCTCTCTACAAGTGTTGCCAAAGTCCTGAACAGTTTCAACAGTGCTGAAAAGTCCAAGTCTCAAGTCTCCTCCAAGATCTAAGACAAACTCATAGCTATGAGCTTCTATACAAATGAAAAGTTAAATACTTCAACATTCAATGGCAAAAGAAAAAACATTACCATTAAAAAAGGTGCAAGGAGAAGAATACAACTCATTGGGGCTAAAACAAGCCCAAAATCTAAAAGGGAAAACGTTGTCTTGTAATGCCACATGGAACATCTGAAGCAATCTGTAATGAATTGTGAACTCTAAAAGCCTTACATGACTCTGTCCATACTGAACTTCTGCTGGTAGTTCTCATCGCTTTTCTCTGGGGCTCACTCGCTCCCTTTCTGCAGCTTTTCTCAGACAATCCATGTTACTGGCTTTTTCAAACTCCTGGGAATTCCACTGAATAGACTTTTCACTGATGGCTTTACACACTACCCTCTCAGGGGTACATGGCCTGGCCTCCTAGGCTTTTGGACTCTAGGTAGAAGCCTTCTTAACCTCAGAACTTCTGCATGCTGAATACACCTAAGACCAACACCTTGTGGATGATGCCAAGGTCTGCTGCCAGGTGAAGCAGTAGCCAGGCATTCTTTTCTTGGCTGTAGGGTTTGAGTGGTTGAGTGGCTGGATTCCTGAACACACTGAACATGATTCCTAGGAATAAATTCTCTACGCTGTTGCCATTTTGGTATATGGTGCAGCCACCACCTTCATTCTGGAGCACGGGGCTCTACAGCTGTCTCCTCAAAGTAATGTCCCTCACCCTTGCAATTCTGAGGCTGCACAGACCCTGTCACCTCTTGTGGTACCCTCAGGACATCTTTTCTCCATTGTTCCTCCTGGACAATGGAGATCTATCTTTTCAGTCCACAACCTTCCTGGTGCTTTCTTTTTGGCCAAATTCACAACATTTTAAATCATCCTGTTGGGCTCTTTTCTCTTGACTCTCAGCATGTACCTGATTAAAAGCCCCCAGCAATAGCCATGTAACTTCCTCAGTATTTGACTGCCTACAGTTTTTTGTTTGTTTGTTCATTTATGTTTCTTTTCGTTTTGCAAGATTAACTAATCCACCACACTTAATCTCAGTCTAGGGCAAGATCATTGGACACAAGGAAAATTCAGACAAACTTTGCCAAGCCATAACACAAATCATCCAAAGTCCAACAACCAATACAGTCTTTTCTAGCAGAAACTTCACCAGCCTTGTCATTATAGGCAGGCTTTCTATAAGCATTCTGGCGTTGTGAGCTCTGACCAGAATTTATCATACAGGAGATCTGGAGACATTCTAGATCTTCACTCATAGGGGATATATCCAAACCACTTTTATCTCTTTCCATAAGCCATTTGCAAAATATCATAATCCACATTGTCAGGCATAGTAACAGCAATAACCCCATTCCTGGTACCAAATTCTGTCTCAGTTACTTCTTACTTGTTGGTGGGACAAAATACCAACACCCAAAATTAAGAAAGGAAAGGTTAATTTATCTCACAGTTAGTGAAAGTTTTAGTCTATATTCGATGGCTTTAGGGTAGAAGGCAGCAGTTCATGATGGCAGGGAACAGCAGAGAGCAGAGGAGGAGCAGAAATGTAGCATCTATCAAGGTTCTCTCCCTTCCTTTAATGCTCACTGTGAAGAATGGAGCGCTACTGCGAGGAGGTGATCTCCTACAAAGTTGTGCAGCTTCGAAGATTAAGCTCTTTTCAAGTGGCATGGCTGCAAAGAGGCATGGATGTAAAGTGTCATAGTGAAGATTGGAACTCCTCTAAGGAAGTGGGGGTGCAGAAGCCTTCTTTAATCCCTTTATATGCTTTTTGTGCTGAGTCACTCTAGGGAGGGCTCTCTGCCCCCTAGGGCAGAGCCCCTAAAACCCAGAGTATGAAATCACCAACTAGACCAAGCCAAGCTTCTGACATCTCAAGTCTATGCAATGTATCAGCCACTACACCACCAAGCTCTGAAAAAGCCAGTGGAATTCCAAGTCGCTGGAAATTAATAATTGTGCGTGTATTTTCATCACATTAAGCAGCTGATTTTGCTCTTCTTATATCCCTATCATGCCTCTGTAAAATTTACTTTTATGATTCTTACTTTCCTGAATTCAGAACAGGGAGGGTATCCATATGCAACCTTTTACTTTAGTTTTAGGGAAAGGTCTACAGGGTGTTCAGGGTCTCACTAGTAGATTGGACTCGTAGTGATCCACCTGTTTACAGCTCCCACTAGCTGGGATTACAGGTGCACACCACCACACCCAGTCTTAGTTGCCATCCAAGCAGGGAGGGCACAGCAGGCCTGGGGATCAAACCCCTTGCCCTGCTCCTGCTTGCAGGTGCTTTAATCACTGAGCTATTTGACCATCCCTCACTATGCAACTTGAACTCATAGTAATCCTCCCGTTTTCCGCTTCACCATTGCTGGGATTACAGACATGTGCCACAACGCCTGGTCCTGGTGGCCAGCTCAGCGCACCTGAGGGCAGGGTTGGTGCTACATGCGGTACCAGAGATCTAAGCCTGGTCCCCGCACTTGCCTGAGCAGGTGCTTAGTCTGCTGAGCTATCTTTTTTCTTCTGTATTTTTAGGCAAGGGTCTACAGGGTGTTCAGTCTCACTGCTAGTTTGGTCTCATTGTGATGGCAGAGAAGAGGCTTTTCTGCATGGCCTCCACGTGTCAGCCCAAATCAGGAAGCTCCTCTCTTCTGCAGCGTTCCCTCTGGGCATTCCTCTCATCCCATCACTTCAGCCATTTCCTCCACACACCAAGTCTGCTGTGTGGAAAGTATTCATCCTTCTCTTCCCAGTGCCTGTCTTTCTTTTTCTCCTTGCTATTTTCTTCACATTCTTTCAGCTCTCTGATGTCAACACTTTAATGAATTCCTTTAAGTTGACCACACCACTCAATGCATCATACTCCTGATCACCTTAATCTCACTCCTTCGTGTTTTTAAAAAACAAAAAAACATATGACCTTGTAACATCATGTAGTAAACTCATTTATTTTTCCTATAAATTGTTTCTCACTCACATTAAGAAAGGAGACTATTAGCAAGTGTACTCTTTTATCTTTACTGTTAACTGCTTCCCCCCATATGTGCTTCAATATTCTAATCACCTATGCATACTACTAGAGCAGCCCTTCCATTACGGTAAGTGCTTAATACATCTTCATGGAAACACAGTTTTTATCATTGCCTAATATATAAGTACAACTGTAGCTGAGTATATAGTTCAGATGCCCATTTCTTAATCAAAGTGAGCATCAGCTCTTGTCACTTATGACGCTACAGTGGCTAGCTACTTTTTTTTTTCATATTTTTAGGGAAGGGTCTACAGGGTGTTCAGGGGCTCACTACTAGATCAGACTCCTAGTGATTCTACCGTTTACAGCCTCCCAAATGCTGGGATTACCTTTCCACACCACCAAGCCCAGTCTCAATTGGCATCTTAGCATCTCTGGGAGAGGGACCGGCACAGCAGGCCAGGGGATCGAAACCCCCAGCCCCCGCCTGGTTGCAGGTGCTTTAATCCACTGATCTATTTGGCTGGCCCATATTTCTTAAAGGAATAAAAAACAATATGTTCTATCCTGTGTGGTACTACATATGATTAACCATTAAGTATTAAGAATTGTTGGCTTCAATGTGTTCCTCTTTGCATGAACAGGCACTTAAACAACCAAGCTAATGAACAGGCCCCCTAAAAGATGAAAATGATTTTTTTTTTGGTCTGGCTCAGGTTGCCTTCAAGGCAGGTCTGGTAGTGCAGGTGGAGTTGGAGATCAAACACATGGTACTGTTTTCCTCTTATACAAACTTCACATAGGACCAGAAAGAGGAAGTGATCAGAAGCTTAAGTTTTTTTTTTTTTTTTTTACATTGGGCTAAAACCTAGTCTCCACCCCACCTAATAGCCCACCTTCCTTCATATTCTGCTTTTTAAAACCTTGGGTGTATTTTAGCAAACTTATAATCTCTGTAAGGGACTTCTTCATTCACCTTCCCCTTGTCACTTAATGACGCTGATGAGCCTTCTCAGAACACCACAGCCCCATCAATGGTCGTCCCACCTGTGGCTTCTGTGTCAGCAGCAGAAGTCCGGTGTTTGGGGTGCCACGGTGTCAGCAGAGGTCAGCAAGAAGGTGGCCGACTTGTCAGTAGAGCACAGAGATAATTAGTTAATGATCAGGGAGCCAGCAGTTGGGGAATTGATAGCAACATGAGCCATCTTGGGTACATTTGCATGCATTTAGAAAATCTATAGCATGATACAATCTAGGCAATCAGTAAGAAAAAGATGCGTACTGGGAAACCAAACAAAACAGGAAACTTCTAGGTGGGTAGCAATGTTCCCAGCATGGTGTAAAGTGAAAACTATGGCAAATAGTAGAAGCTACTAAATAGATAAACTAAGGGCTGTACTTTCCTATAAAGCTTTCCTTCTGATTTTGGATTCATTTGTTTATTGCTTCATTCATTCATAGTTATTCACTGAGCATGAAGTGACTGAATATTTACAATAGGACACTATGGGGCACCAGAAAAGTCCATGTCAGGTGAGAAGTTTGGCCCCATCCTCACTCTATCAAAGGACATTCTGACAGGGCCATTTTATTTTTAATATGAGAGAAACAAGTAAATAAATTTCCAATAGTGACAAATGTGTGGAAATTATCTTGAGTATACTGGAGGTGGAAGAGAGAAAATAGGAGAGGAAATTAGGAATTGAAATGTCAAGGAAGCATTTTATTTTTCTTCTTAGGCTATACTAGTTTTGAATGTCCCTTTGCAGGTAATGTGATGTTTCTAACATGACAGGGACTGGAGGGCGACTGACAGGACTTTAACTGTTGGAAGTTTTAGAAGTGGGAAGTTAGTCAGTTTGGATTCATCTTGCTTTACTTAAAATTCTGCTGTGGCTTTAGCCTAAGGGTGTATTTCCCATCGAGGAAAATGATGGGGGTGTCTGAGGTCATTTTTCTGACAGTTTGCAAATCACTTGAACCTGCTGTTATCATTTAAATGGCAGCAGTGGGAAATCGAACACACTTAAAGCAACACTGCGTGTGTGACAGGCAAAGATCCTTGCATGCAAGAAGGATTGGACTCAACTGCAATGCTTCAAAACACTCTGTGTCACCTTGGACAAAACACTTCTCTTCCATACCAAGCACTGGATAAACCGTCAGGAAATCCAAGGCTTAAAGTCACAAGGGCAAAGAATCCTAGAGCTAGAAAGACTCCTAGAAAATACCATCTTGAAATCCTCTTTTATTTCTTCCTTTTACAGTGAAGACTCCAAGGGGGAAAATCTAGCCCAGAGCTCAGAACTCAGATCTTCTTAACTCTAGGGATCACCAGTCCAAGCCACAGACTCAGAGGTATCATCTGGTCATAGAAGATGCAATTTCAATTTCCAGCTACATATTTAGGGTGTGCGTGTGTGTGTGTGTGTGTCTATATGATTCAATTCTGAGTGTCACATCCACAGATTTAAGTGTGTATAATTTCATTTTAAACCAATATTCTTTCTCTAATTCACATCCCAAAACCCTGAGTAGAATATATTTCTGGCAAATTTATTGTAACTTCCCAATAGGCTCATTTATGTACAATTAAATTGATTATCCAGCCAATTCTCTTCCATATGAAAGCAGAAAACTGATTTGGCTGGTTGTTTTCATCTTTTATTAAGATTCTCACAGCAAAGACATCTTACTTCTTTTTTTTTTTTCTTCATTTTTGCTTTTTATAGTTTTGAGTGGCAGACACATATGAAAAGTTTATGTGATTTTTCACTACAATATTTACACATTCTGATAAAAGCAAAGCTCTTTATCTTTACTGAAAAGTTTGTGCCACTAGATATGCCTTTATCAATATTTCCCATCACTACTTTCTACATTTTTCTTTTGACAGTATTAATGCAGAGATGAATAAAATTATCTACGACTCACATTATTAAAAACTACATACGGGGCCAGCCAGAAAGTTCAGTGGACTAAGGGCCTGCTTAGGCAAGCTTAGGCAAGCACAGGGACCGTAGTTCAATTCCTGGCACCACATGCCATGCCAGCCCTGCTGCCAGGGCAGGCTTGCCAGCCACTGAGTCCGGGCATGGGGTATATGCCAGTAATCCCATTGCTGGGGAGGCTGAAAGCAGGATGATCACCATGAGTCTGAGCTGTTTAGTGAGACCCTGTAACAACCAAATACATTAAAACAAACAAAACTACATACAGATTGAAATCCTTATACAAAATGCTCGAGATCAATAGTGTTTGGCTTTTGGATGATGAAATATTTGCGTATACATTACAAAGATACTTGTGGATAAGACTCAAATCTAAATATGAAACTCGTTTATGGTTCATCTACATTATATGTGCAGATTCTGAATGTAACTTTATATGAAGTTTTAATAATTTTTACATAAAAGAGGTTCATCATGTGAAATTTTGTATTTTTGTCAGCATGTCAAAATGTTTGGATTTCAGACTTTAGAACTTTAGATGAAAGATGCTCAGTGTGTACCTCCAAGTAGGACTTATTCTCTGCAATACCAAATAAGAGAGCCAGGAAAACTTCAACTGAGATTACTCTACTACATCAAGAATAAATTGATCCTTCTGAGATATAATCTTAATCTTTGAAATTAACAAGTAGCCAATATTCCACTGAAATACATTCATATAATGTAAGAGCTACAAATGGACAAAAATATGTTAGAGACTGAGAGGTTTACATTTTATCTTCTCTCCATTTTTCTGTAGTAATAATTGAAAAAAAAACATTAAAAACAGCCAATTTGTAGTTACAAATATGGTCTCTGACAAAAACTCAAATTCCCAGCCTACTTTAATGTATATTTAATTTATTCAGAACACAATACTACAAAAGATACAATCACAGAAAGAGAGAAAGAGAGAAACTATAAGGATTCATTCACTCAATTATGGAAAATGAAAATGGGTAGTCTTGTTAGGTGCCCTGTGCAAGTTGGAAAACTAGGAATGCTGATGGTATACTTATAACAGAATCCAAGAGCCCAAGACCTAGAAGAACCAAGAATACATGATTTAACTTGAGAACTGAAGAGCCAGTGGAGTAATATGTCCTAACCTGAGAGCAGGATAAGCCAGTTATACAAGTTTTCACACAGCAGGCAGAGAGAGCATTCGTCTCTTCCTCAGATTTTTTGTCATGTTAAAAACATCAACTAGGTGAATGACATTCCTGGCATTGGAAGGAGATATTTTCTCTCCTCAGACTGCCGATTCAAAAGTCAACTTCTTCCTGAAACAACATCACCCATACATAATGTTTAATGAGTTATCTGGCCATCCTAGGACCCAGTCAATTTAATGCATCAGATTAACTATAATAACAGTCATGTTCCTAAGTCCTCTCCAATGAGATATAAGAAGAAACAAGATTCTACAATCTGAGTATATGTAAACCCAAGACCCAAATTCATCTAATTTTACTCCTGAAATATAGAATAAGAAAAAGATTATAAAGTATGTTGGGCCATGAGCTAATCACAGAATGTCATGGCGGCCCAGGATTACCCATCAGAAGGTAAAGACACTTCTGCCTTCTGGCCTCAACTTTTGTCATTTTGTTTTCTCACCCACTTGAATTTGAGTTGAACCTCAATACTTTGATGAAGGAAATGTCAGGATACTAGAAGATAAAAATACTTCCATGCATACTGAACAATTGTTATTGTTTTAGACACATTGTTGGAATTAACTACTGTAATGTATGATATGTAGTGCTTGTGATCAATACTGAGAGAAGATACAATCACAGAGAGAGAAATATGTTACCCAAATTCATATAACTTGGATATTACCAAGCTTACTTTGATAGAGTTCACTGACTTCAATACTTTGTTTTATAAAAAACCTGTGCTTTACAGATTCTATTAGAAATTATTACTATGCTACAGCATAGAATAATTTGCTAGTACCTAGAATTTACAATGTTTCATAATAAACTTTAACATCATTAGAACTAAAATATGAGTGAAACCTAGTAACATTTCATACATTTATTTCTTCAGAGATATTTTTTTTTATTCCAAACAATACTACTCTCAGGTCAAAATATAGAGTGTGTTAATTTTAAAAATACTAATTTCTGTGCCAGGCATAGGCATTTTTTTGTTTCTATACATTTCAGAGAAGAAATATTGAATAAAATTAATTATAACTAGTTCTTCTCCTGAGAATTATGTGTAAAATGTTGCCATGTAATTACCTGTTCAAAGCTACTGACTTGAACTCAACTCAGTCACTGCCTTTACCTTCATGTTAGCTTAGAGAAATTGTTTATATTCCAAAATTTGACCAGGAGTCATTCAAATATTTTATTTTATAGTATAATGATTTGCCAGCATTCATTTAAAATTCTCATATGCTCTTGAGCCTTTAAAGATGCTACCTTTGCATGCCAGCACCCTCAACTGTATTGAGTTGTTTAGCACCATTAACATGCTGTGGTAAGAGATTTCAACTTCATTGGATTGCAAGAAAACGCCATGAATTCCCAAATAAACTTTCAGAAGACAGAGTGATGGCAAATGACCCATTTCCTTTTCAACTGATCTGATGTTCAGATACTTGGCTTTTTGTGCCTTCATGCTGTGACGACACACAGTCATCCAGTTCTTTCCAGTTTAGTTACAGTTGTCATCACTTTTCTTTTTTTATTAATTTTATTGAGAAAAAATTGCAATGAGACAGTTTAAGAACAGGTTGGTAAGAGAGTTACAACAATTAATACATTGCATATTGTTGTCTTTGTAATAGTCATTCATAGCACAGGATACAGACATGATATCCTGTCCAAACACTACTAATACAAATCTTACTTATTGAATTGAGAGAAAGTAGCTGCATATCTATCCTAACTCTTTTCTATGTGCAGATACAAAATGGTCCTTCATTTATATCTCCTTTTTTTGTTTAGTTTTATCAGAAATGGGTATTCCATTGCCATCTAGATATTGTAAGTGCATGAATTCAGCAAAATATTCCAATATAGTCCAGGAGTCCACAATAGCAGTGGGTTATCCACAGGACTGGCAGTGTCCAAATCTGTTGACTTGAGCCTTCCACAGCTCAATGTATTAACATGGCTTCACTTTAGCACCTTTGCTTTTCAGTCCTTAGGCGTGGGTTGCCTAGGCTTTAAAGGGAGTGTAATGTTGAAAGTAATGAGAGGCTCAGAGATGTTTGACTCTTTTTTCTTAGTAACCTACAAATGTTTGTCACTTAAATTCCAATTGTGAAGGTTGAGTTTTTAAAAATCTCACTATAGAAATATAACAAAGGTGCCATACATTCATTGAGAATCATATAGGCCATGATATCATTTGTGAATGCTTATTCACTTCCATTTTCACTCATATCCACCATCAATCCTAGAGGCTTCATTTCAGAAATAAACTTCTGCCTTCCTTTTTATTCTCCAACATTGCCATGTCAATCCAGAGATATCAATAATAAAAATTTCTATTTGAGTGTTAATCCCATTAGCTGGAATTCAGATTGTTGAGCTTTGGAGGACTTGGACCAGTCATGTCTTACCACGCAAGCCCTATTTACAGTTTGGTTAAATGTGTTAAGTTCAGTTCTGCAGGATATAATGTTATAAAGCAGTCAATGCTAGGGTAGCTCGTCAACTTATTCAAGGAATAGTTCATATTTTATTGAAACCTGTATTTTAATGGTCTAATTATCCAAAATCATAACATTTTCACATAAGTAGCTTGTCTACCATGGTTCTGTATCTTATGAGCCTTCCCAAAGGAGTGTTGGAAAGTTCAAGTATGCTTAAGGGAGAGATTTAGGAGTCCTCTGCAAGACTATGTTAGCATCTCAAAATGCGCTTTGATTTAGAACTGGCAGTTCAAGTGTGGTTATAAATTGTAGAGTAAATCAAGATAGGAAAAGGGAATAAATATTACACTCAAGGGTTGTCAAGACACTTTCTAGACGCTTGACAGCTTTAAATCAGCAAGTCTTGCTTACTTTTTGTTCTCTTTCTCCATGACGTTGACCAAAATCACGAGGTTTTAATGGAACATGTCTAAATATTTGATAGGATTGTCTGTGTGGCTATGTAAGAAAACTACTTATTATATTTACAGGAATTATTAGAAAAAATTATAATCTATCACTTTCATTAAGTCTTTGAAATATTAAGAAACTGTCCCAGTAATTGGTTTTGAAAAAGAAAAAAGAAAAACAAATCTGTATTTTCATTCATTTATGTTATTATTATTATTTTTTTCTTTTTGGTGGAACCAGGGATTGAAATCAGGTCCTTGCTTTTGCCAGGGAAGTACTTATTCCACTGATCCATCTCTCCAGCCCTTCATTCACTTATATCAGAAGAATATATTGAACAAAAGAACATGTCACAACTTAAGAAAGAGAAGAAGCTGACAGCTCCTCTAAGAAGAATACTTTAATGGAATGTTCATTGTTGTTTTCTTTTGACAAGTTAATAATTACTACTACCACTGAATGTGAGGAGTGCAAGGCCTTGTTAATGAACATATGTAAAATCACCACATAAGCTACCATGTGTACAGGCCCAGTGGGCAAGGATAACAGCAGCTAAAGAGAGAACCTTACTTAAATATGCAGGGTTCTCTGTACATTCTAAGTTCTTTTGAAGTGAGTGACTCTTCTGAAGTGGGTAAATTCACATGAAACACAAATATTTATACATACTATGTAAAAAATTTTCTCTGGCTCCCTTGAACCTATTTCTCAAATTTCCCAACAGCTCATATAATCATGCAGCCAAACTTTACCTACTGAGAGCAAATCAATATAGATATATATTCTGGTCATGTCTCTATCCTGAGAATAAAGAATGGAGGAATGTATTGCACAGTGTTGCCCACATCAGCCTCTACCTTTCTTTCTTTCTTTCTTTCTTTCTTTCTTTCTTTCTTTCTTTCTTTCTTTCTTTCTTTCTTTCTTTCTTTCTTTCTTTCTATATTTTAGGAGAAGGTCTACAGGATGTTCAGGGTCTCACTACTAGATCAGACTTGCAGTGATTGTCTTGTTCACAGCCTCCCAAGAGCTGGGTTTACAGACAGGTGCCACCACGCCCAGTCTCATTGCCATTTCAGTGTGCCCCGGGGTCGGGGTTGGCATGGCAGGCTCAGGGAACAAACCCCCAGCCCCTGTGCCTGCTTGCAGTTTCTTTAATCCAGTGAGCTATTTGACTTGCCCCAGCCTCTATCCCTTAAAAGTACACTTTACTGTTTACAAAATTCAATCAGCAAAACTCAGCCAACAAAACTCAATAGATGTAATGGGCTGTTATGATCTTCTATGTGAAAAAGATTTGACGAGGACCAGTAAAGTATGAAGCATGATCTGTATCTGGCCTATGGTCTATTCTTATATGACTTCTGTGCTGAGAACAGGTTTACAGCTTTAACAACATTTTTAAGCAGAATGTATAATTGGCATTGTATGCTTATATAAATACTAATGATGTTGCTGTGTACTGTTAGTACTTCCCAATAAAAGAAAACTGCTTCTGATATTTGTTATTAACAAGTCTAGAGAAAAATAGATTTAAAATTTAGTGACCAAATGCTAGGTGCTAAATAATTACTTTACTAAAAGAAGAGTTGAAACTTCTGCCACCAGTAACTTGACTCTGTGATAATTTTTTGTCATTCTTTACACTTTGTATTGCAATTATACAGAGAAAGAAAAGCTGATATGAGGATACTGTTTGATTCACCTTTGCATTCTTCAGTCCTTGAGGTGGACATTAAATACCTGAAATTCTTATATAAAACAGTATCACTCTTAGTTTACAACTTTGGTAAGTTGAAACAAAACTAGGAGTTTTTGTATTAATCATTACTCTAAAATTCACAGAAATAATAAAATTGTCTGCTTGTTATTAAATTGGCTATTCATACTATTCCTTTTGCAAATATTCAAAGTCAGGCAAATGATCCACTTGGACCAGTGTGAGACCATTTTGAATCAAACCTCCATTAATTAATTGCTTAGCATCTTTAAACCCTGCTGTGTCTGGTGGACCACAGTGGTGTGCAGGGTCTCCAGGAATAATGTCACTCAGAGCCCATATCCAGTAATCTCTTGAAAGTCTGGAGAATTCCCCTTTCCCAAAGTGGGGTTTTCCTGCTCAATGGCTGGTGGTTTCTTTAGGGAATACAAAGAAGAATATTATCATATAAATTGATGCCAGAGGTCAAGGTTTCTTCTTCGTGGAGTTCAGACTGCTTATCTATTTAAAGGATAATAACTGAGTAACTACGACCCTCCAAATATAGTGACCGGAGTCCTCTGTTAACACCCAAAGCTGTGCTGAGTACACCAACAAAGAAGACACTTGGAGACTCCTCATCTATCCTTCTAGAGACATCACAGTAAATTAACCAAAACCAAAAATCTCTGAAGGTCACTGCTGTTTGCTCTGCTTGCAACTCATTGCCAGTACTTTCTTGTTCCGCTTTGGCTTTCATCACTCAGAGGGTGAATATTTATGGGTTAAATCCTCTGACTTGCAGCCTAGACCTAAAGGAAACAGCCACCTCAGACACCCTCAACATGTATGGCCATGCTCCTCTGAGCCATGTCCCTTTCAATACATAGAACAATTGGTAAAGGTGGTATCCTCCTGCCTTTCCAGGGTAACTTATAACACAATTAGAAGAAAATGATGAAGATTTGAATAGACTGTGAGCTTCTCTGTCACTTAAATCTTCAGAAAATCCAGCATGTAAACAAGGCTCGGGGCTATAGCTTAATCAGTGTAGGCCACTATTTAGTTAAACTTTCAGCCAAACAATTCTCCCACTGGTGGCAGCATTTCCAGCCTCCACAGTGAGTCCAGACTTTCTACTAAGAACACCTCTGTCATTAGTTTTTTCTTGATTTTGTGTTATATCCATTCCAATCGAATCCAACCACTCATGAATGAGTACTGTAATTTATCCCCAGGTTTTATCAACATAGATAGGCAACATTTTATAAGTCTGTCAGTCTGTTCATATCCATGTGACTTCAATACTTGTACTACGATGTTAGGTCCAAAAGCAATGAGAGATGGGAAGGCAAAATCCCAAGCAGGATCAACAACACCCTAAAGACAAAAACCTAGAGAAGGCTGTGACAGACTTCTCAGGAAGGTCTTGCTCATCTCTGTACAGGGAAAGAGTAACTGCTTATACTGGCATGGAAGGCTTAGCACAATTGAAAGCTAAAGCCTTCAGTTTCATTAGAATGTTCTCATGTCAATTTTATAAATTCCACTTCCAGTTGCCTCACTGTTAACTCTGGCAATCAGGTAAAGTACTGGCTTTAATTTGGATTGTTATGCACCCCTTTCCATCGGGATTAGTTCCGTGGGATTTGTCCTCTACAAATCTTAACCTTGTGTTTAGAAGAGATAAGAGGTGTTTTCCAGGGTAGTCAGAAAATCCTTTTGGTCCCTTCTCTGAGAATGTAAGGATTTGGACATAGTTTATTAAATATTTTTTCAACCAGCTAATCCAAAGTCCCTTCTACTCTTTATTTCATTAAGATATTCTTTAGGAAACACTTATGTAAAGCCCTGCTTTCTATGTATCCTTGACCAAAGATAGTAATCTAAGTAATATTTTCCCACTGCATGCCATAGATTCCCAGTGTCCCATTTACCAGCCACATTGTGGTTCCTAATAGCGTTACAACCAGTCAGATCAGAGAACCCAATCCTTGCTAAGATTTTATTTCCACAGGATATATTCTAGGAGCTATGTCTTAGTCTGAATTAACTTGGGGAAATAGAGTCATGATGACTGTTAGGAGAATGAAGCATTTTCTATGGGAGCTACACTTTACACAATGTGATAGGAATAGGGAAGTGAGGCTCTAGAAAGGATAGTCACCAATCAGAATTTCTCTCAAGTGCCGTGCAAGTGAGCAAATGGAGCTTGAAGAAACATCTGAGATGGAAAGCACTGCCCATCCCCAGCTGGAAATGCAAAAGGGGATCTCACAACATGGTTATAAGGCAGCTGTTGTTTCTGTGCACCAATGGATTGTTTAGGCCTGCAGTCCAACACCCTGTGATCTTCTGAGCAGCAGAACCAAAAGTCAAGAAGATGATCCATGTGAACTGGAAAGGCCCGCGGTATAGCTCAGCAAACTAAGTGCTTACTTAGGTAAGTACAGGGACCAGGGTTTGATCCCTGGTTCCACACACCACGCCAACCCCACCTTTTGGTGCAGAGATCTGTTTATCTTACTGAGAACAGTTCTACATGGGGAGACATGGCAGCAAGAATGAGAAAGGAAGACAAAAGCTGGGCTAGGTGGTCTATAAACCGCCTGATGAACAAGACTAACTCAATGCACAACACATTTTGTAACACCTGACACAAGGCTAGCCTGAACCAGACAGGATGTTTTCCTCAGGACTGCGGTAGCTCGTTTGCTTTAGGCACTGAGGCCCAGTCCCACCTACACACATTTGATCAATTTCCTAGCTTCCTGCTGCTCCCAACATTGTAGTGAGACATGTGGTTCACACCTTTGCCAATTGGACTGTAGTATAATCTAACATTAGAAGCAAATGACTTCAACTGTAAGACTGAAAATTTCTAGTTGCATGGTCTTCACCAATACATCTGAGACCTCTGTTTGCTTTGAACAGTACATTATAAAAATGTATTATAATACTTCTGCCTTAAGATGGATAAAATAAAATACCTTCTGGAAAAACACGAATCAATTGAAGTATAGAAACAAAATATTTTTCTCCTTTATTAACTGTTGTATACTAATTTCAAACCAGGCATGACCCAACCAGTCTACCTCACTACTAAAAGATATTTCATAGGGCTGACCAAATAGCTCAGTGGATTAAAGCGCCTGCAAGCAGGTATAGGGGCCGAAGTTTTGATCCCCAGGCCTGCTGTGCTGGCCCCACCCCCGGGGCTGAGACTGGGTGTGGTAGCGTGAGCCTATAATCCCAGATCTTGGGAGGCTGTAGACAGGCAGGTCACTATGAGTGTGATCTAAGTGAGGCCCTGAATACCCTGTAGTCCCTTCCCTAAAATACAGAAAAACGAAAGATATTTCATAATTACAGATTGTGGAAATAGACCTTGAAGCTAGATATGTGTGTGATGATTGACTCTAACTTATGAGCTGTGTAGCCCTAAACCAACGGTTAATTCTCACTAAACTTCACTTTTCTAAATTATAAGGTTGGGTAATACCTGTCCAGTAATACTGGCTATATGTGTTCTGGCCATTAGAAATGACAGTGGATATTTGATCATAGTTATGACTTAAGAAATTTTCATCATCATTATAATCAACTGGCAGAGAACAATGATGAAAGTAACCCCAGGAGACATTTAGTAAATATTTAAATGGAAAAGATACTAAATATTTAAACTCATGTATTTTTGTCCACCACCGGGCACTGCCCTCAGAGGACTTATGATTTACTTGCCTACACGCATTTTGGTTTAAGCTTTCACTGTGATACAGAGAGCTTGAACAATACTGGCCTTTCAGGAACTGTCTGTAAAACAAGACACATGAAGCCTTGGTATATAGGATTGAGCTGCTACTTTTGCTACTCCTATAAGAAATCTCCAAATGAATGTCTGGAAAATCTGCACTTTTCAATTCAGAATGCAAAGCCCAGTATATCAAATCTATCAACTTAGAAGTGAATGAATAATGGAAGAAAAGCAAGTCAGTGCCAAGTAGCCTGGTGCTATAATTGAAAACAAAGTTTAATCATTAGTTCTCATTGTTTTATATAATTAATTTAGTTCAAAGGTAACATCTTCTCAAAGAAATATATGCTATGGGGTAGAAGGTGTTTTGTTTAACAATCCACAGCTAAGGAGCTGACACTTCAGGAATAGGCCCCTGAGATCATCAGCAGATAAGAGGAATTATGGGACAGAAACACTTTGAGGTGAAAACTACAAAGTTAGTACAAATATTAAAAAGCATGGAAATTACTCTTTCTCATTTGTTCTTTCACAATTTATAGGAAATGTTTTTCAAAAGCATTGTGTATTCTGCCAAAGTGTCAGCAGTCTACTAATGTGTTTTGCCACTGATTAATGGCTCAATGGGTTGTGACAGAGTTGAATTATAGGTTGTGCTATATCGCTCATTGGATCCACTGACTACTAAAAGCCTATTTACTTTTTAAGAACTTTTTAACATCAAAGTACTTTATAAGGATCAGCTTTATAAAGTTTACTGTTTAGTTTTTGTCGTGATGTTCCTAAAATGTCATTTATTATGCTACCTCTTCTTTAAAAGAAATAGAAGCATTACATGTGTTCAGCTATCTCCAGGGATAACACCAGCTATGATTTCTTGAATAAAGGATTTGTACTTCGACCCAAAATGTACAATATGAATTTTGAAGTTTCTTTTAGGACCAGAAATACTAATACTGGAGTACTAGTCATATTTTACTGTCAGTAAGGCACTTTCACATTTAAATTGTTGGCAACATTATAAAGTCAATTTTATTTTCTAGATTTTTCAAGCTGTAATATAGGAATATGCAAACAGTAAATAAAAAGCCCAAAACCAGGTGTGGTAGCACATGCCTGTCATCCTAACATGCAGGAGGTTGAGGCACGATGATCATCACAAGTTCAAGGCCAGCTTGAACTTAGTGAGTTGAAAGCTAACCTGAGTGACATAGCAAGACCCTGCCTCAAAAAAAAAAAAAAAAAAAAAAAGGACCACAGAGATAGTTCAGTGGTTTAAGCACCAGCCTAGGCAATCTCAGGGACCTGGGTTCCATCCCCAGTTCCACATGCCATGCTAGCCCCATGCTCAGTGCCCAGAGCTGGCCACCAAGACCATATGGGGTGGAGCACTTCTGTAATCTCAGCATTGGGCAGGCTGAAACAGGAGAATCAATATGAGTCTGAGCTGCATAGTGAGAACCTGTACCAAATACATTAAAAAATAAATAAATAAGTAGCCTCAGAAAATTTAATTTATTAAAACTTCACCAGTAGGTGAAAATGGCAGATGAACATTTACAGTTTTCCAATTTTCAGAGTACTTGGGCTCCTTCTGAGAGTTATAAGCTTTTGAAGTCATTCTCACAAATAATTTTCTTTGTTCTATGTGATATTTAGGTTAAAAGTCAATATTTCAGGAATGATAAAATACGGATGTACAGTGAAAGCGGGCACTTGTTTGCTCTGCCCTCTACTCTTCCTTTTGGTCTCTTAGCATTGATTGTTCCAGGTTGAGATCTGCAAACTGAGTATAAAGCTTGTATCACCACCACCCAAGGTGCATGTCTTGCCATGCCAAGTTAAATTATTTGACCTAGAGGCAACAAACAGGTGAAGTTGACCTAGAAAAATACCTGGCTATGATTTTTCTATCAGGACTATTATAAGCCACTGAACCTCCTTGTTCTGGATGTATAAGTCAATGACAGAAAAGGCTGTAACTCAGGAAAACTACTTTGTGCCAACACAAACATTGCCCTATATAAAGCGTTGAGATATAAAATCCAATGACAGAAGAAATGCATTCTAGAAATAAAACATCATGATACTGGTGAATCAAATGCTGATGGTTTAGATATGAAATGACAGTGTGACTCAGAGCTGTGGCTTTACCACAATCCAAACTGGCTGAAGTGTGACAGATCCCCACTCTGAGGACATGTTCTGCTCCTCCCTGGAGGCCTCAATCTTTTGGACTTACAAAATACCTGAAAACAAAATTCACTTCTACTACTTTGTCTTCACACTGTTATGGTTTCTGTCTAGATGTTTCCCAAAAGCTTCATGCAGTCATGGGGGCTGGGCCTTCTGTAGGCTGCTGAATCTAGTATGTGATTGATTCATGGTCCATGGGGTTATGGGTGTGAGGGCTACATTTGCCATAGCACACTAGCCAACATAGGATATAAAGGAGGGCAAGAGTCTTGTCTCCCCTTGTTGCTTTTGTGTCTGCTGCAGCATGAACTGTGTCTTCTTTGGGGTGCCCCTCAGCCAACCCACTCCACCTTGGAGCTAGCAGATGGTAGACTGCAACCTCCACAAACTGTGACCTTAATAAACCTTTCTTCTCTTAACTTTAGTTGTTGTATGCTTTGTCCCAGAAGTGAGAATGGTAACTAAGTCATACTCTGACATTTAGTTTTCTGTAAAACCTAGAAAACTCATTTAAAAATAAAAAAATCAATACATGCCATTCTTTTGCTTGTAATCTTTCAAAGCTTCCTCTCACACTCAGAACACATCCCGACTGCCTCCTCCTGATATGCTCTGCCTCACTAGTCTCTCTCCCCTCTGACCTCATATCTCCTCATGCACCCAGCCCTCTGGTTTTCCCTGCAGGACAACCAGCCAAGGCTTTCTTCACCCCAGGTTAGTTCCTCTTCCAGAAATAATCTCCTATCTTCTCACCTCCTCCTCTCTTCTTATATTTCATTCTCAGTTTAAATGGCAAGTCCCCAGTGAAAGCTTCCTTAAACACACTATCAAAACTAATGTTGGACTGGGGTCTAGCTCAGTGGCACGGCACCTGTTGGAAAGCAAGAGGTGCTCAGTTTGATTGACAGTACCCATCTCCCCCCAAAAAAATATTGTCAACTATTTCATTTTATATCTTTTTCATCACCTTCTGCAGCAGCATCTTTTAAAGTCCTTCATCAACTTTTACACTTTTATTTATTTATTTTTATTTATTTACTTATTTTTTTGTACAGGGTCTCACTGTGCATATTGGACTTGTAGTGATCCTCCTGTTTTCAGCCTCCCCAGTTCTTGGATTATAGATGTGCACCACAATGCCTGGATTCCATCACTGTGGAACCAGGGATTGAACTCTGGTTCCTGCAGGTGCTTAGTCTGCTGAGCTATCTCCCTGTTCTTCTTTCCTCCCTCCCTCCTCCCTCCCCACTTCCCTCCCTCCCTCCCCTCCAGAGTGATGGAATTACAGGTATGTGCCACTATGCCCAACTAGATTTTTATACTCTTTGTTTTGTTGTCCATCACTACATATACCTTATATGAGAAATGAGAACTCATTTGTCTGCTTGGTACTTGTAACTCCTGTGTCTGGCACTAAGACCAATCTGGGTTGTACTGTGAAACGGTAGCCAGGTAGGTGTGTAATAGCAATCCACCACTTATCATAAGTGAGAATGGTGCACTGGAAGAAGCCCAAAATCCAGATGGTATTGGGTCAACCCCATACCATCTTTATCAGTGTAGAACAATTTACTGTTTACACTAATCAGGAACAATCTCTCAGCCTCTGCATCTACTGACTATTCTTTAAGAGGCCAAGAACTTCCAGATCACCAACTAACACCAAATTCTTCACTGGAAGAATGGATAACATCCAGTGAGATCTAGATAATGTTTCTGAACCTTTTAGAATACATAATTGTCATTAGCAAAATGGCTCTCATGATCATAAATATCACTGTTTCCTTCCCTTGTCTTCTGTGCTCCAAAACAGCTGCTCCCAGGAAAGCTTCCTTACTGCAGCTCTTTCCCATGATGGCCACACTCTTGGATGTCTCTGATCATTTGGCTGAAAGCAGCACAGAGTTTCTGCATGCTCAGCTGTCTCAGCATCATTTTCTTAAACTCTACTATTATCACAATTAGGTAATGATAATCTTTTCAAACCATTTCAAAAATGATCTGACACTGGCCTTGTTTCTTGAGCTGCACATATCACACATCTTGTTCAAAATTGTAGACTGCGTTCTCCCAAGTATGCAATTATAGACCTTGATATTGCCAAAAATTACACTAGCTCCATAATCTCCACCTAAAGACTTTGATCCTTCCCTCTTATGTCTAAGAATACAGAAGATCTTATGCTGCTTAAATCTTTCTATTTTGTACTGACTGACACAACTATTGTCTTCCTTTTCCAGGTAGCCAACATTATACAGGCCATCACTATAGTATCCAAAATGTGGCTCTCTTTCTATCATATCTTCAGTATCTCATGTAAAGTTATCAAAAATAAAAACTCACAGGCTTTAGCATCACTCTCATTCTTAATCTCTTTAGATGGGACCAGGAAACTGTACTGTAATAAGCTTTTTAGTAGATGCTGAGATACATTTAAGCATGAGAACTACTAACATAAACACTGACATTTCTACATGCTTCATTTATTTATTTCACCGAACCACTATTTTTGTGAACCACTAAATTCATCTCTGCAACCACCGCAAAGCCCATACCTGAGTTGTTTCACGTGGTAGAAACATCCCGAGCCATTATGTATTTTCACGTTGGGTGTTGGTGACCTGAGATGGGTTCCTGCTGCTCCTTGAATTGTTTGCATCCTCCTCGCATGGATATTTCCTCTTTTCCTTTATTACCTGAAAACTGCAATACAATCTCTCCTACTCACTCTCAGCTCATACACTTGTTATCTATTTTAATGAAAAAAAAATGTAAATAATCAGAAAAGAGCTTCCACGATCTCTCTACCCTACCTACACTCATCACACCTTCCCATTTGTTTTCATATCCGGCCTTCCTCCCTCCGACCGGTGAGCTCCACCTCCGCTTTCATTTAACTCTCTTCCCTTCCCTCTCAAGGTCAAATCCAACAACCTGGCCTATAA
Source organism: Ctenomys sociabilis (assembly GCA_004027165.1). Lineage (NCBI taxonomy): Eukaryota > Metazoa > Chordata > Mammalia > Rodentia > Ctenomyidae > Ctenomys > Ctenomys sociabilis. The sequence goes on from PVKA01007005.1 coordinate 45,739, forward strand.
TCGTCCCCTGACTCTCTTACAATGTTCATTATGCATTTCGCCCAGAAAAATCCCTATTAGCATATAAATATTTGCTTGTATCTTCTCCCCTAACAATGGCATTATTGGCTCCACATTGTTCTCTAAACATTAGCCTATTTCTTCTCCTTTTGAGGGCAAAGCATGGCAAGTGCTATCCATAAAGTATACGTGGCCAATAGTTCAGAATTTGCCAACCAATAAAGTCAGCAGCAACTACTCAGATATTCCGCTGTTCCACCAAAGAGTCCACATATCCATAAACCATATGTCTGCCTATCTTCTCATAAAACTAATATTTTTATATAGATATGCATACAGCAAACAGGTGGTAAATTAGCAACTCTTGTTTCAGAGTACATCCCACTGTAAATAGTGACACATGCAAAATATTTAAAAATTAGGCTTGGTAAGAGAGTAGCAGCATTGAAATGGAGAATGGAAATCTTGTTAGTATTTTATAGGCTGCTCAAAAATATTTCTGTATGACAGAGAGTGAAAGAAAGTGAAATAATTAACAACTTCGCTTTTTGTCTTTTGTCTTACCTTTTCCTCAAATAGTACAAAATCAGGATGGGCACCAAAACTTTGAAACTTCCACCCACTGCAGTCCCTCTGATTACCTATGCTTGGTGCTTTGTAGGCGCCCACATATTTGATGAGTGAAGACTGATGACTGAGTCTTTTTCTTCCATCCCTGTCTCACCTTTCTCTAGTCTTCACACCTCCAGTGGGAAATCCTCAGAACGTCATAATAAAAAAAGCATTTTTTTTCCTCCCACTGTATTGAATTCTCATCATTCAAAACCCTACATTCCCCTCCCCCCACAATAGTATTCCAACTCTTCCCTAGGTCCTATTTCTGATTACCTGTATTTACTTTTTTATGTATTTTTTTATTTTTAAATGTATTTGATTTAGGGTCTCACTATACAACTTGAATTTATACTGACCTTCCTGTTCTCAGCCTCCCCAGGGCTGAAACTACAGGTGTGTGCCACCAAGTCCAGTCAGGCTCAGTGTGCCCAGGGGGCCAGTGGAGCACGTGGTGCTGGGTATCGAACCCCATCCCTAAGCAGGCGCTTAGTCTGCTGAGCTAGCTGGCCAGCTCAACCTGCCTTTGCTATAAGCACAGTCCCATGCTCTTGGCTTGTACGGGACACCCTTAAATCTTTTGATTTGTCATTGTCTCCTTTGCCCTATGATTCCTTTCTTGAAAGCCTTACAATGATTCTCCACTGCAATGGTGCCTCTCAAATTGTTTGTTTTAGTGATCATTTCTTTTAGAAACTATTCCTGATTGATGTTTGTAAATTTCAATTTAAAAGGATATTAAAGAACCCACAAAAGTGTTCAAGATTATTCATCAATCAGCTAATAAAAAATTATATTTTAATAGGATCAGAGGAAAATAATAAAAGGAATGTGAAGGCCTAGCAAATAAATTCCAAAAGGTATAATAGATACCCTGGAAGGGAAAGGAACTGTTCAAAGGGAAAGAACAAATGGGATGAAGCCAAGGAAAATATAGGATATATATATATATATATATATATATATATATATATATATATATATATATCCAATTTATATATATATATATATATATCCAATTGATTTCTGCAGGCCTATTGAAAGAAACAGTGCTTAACCTTCTTTCTCTCATCTTTTTATTTTTTAACTTCTTTTTTGAATAGTCTTGAATATTAGTATGGCTTAAATATTTTATACCTCATTTTTATACTTTTCTGTGGGATGGTGAAGACCAAGATTAAGCAAGACCTATATAAGAAGAAATGTAACTTTTGTATCTGACAAGGTCAGTCAAATCCCCTCAAGATTTTGCCTGAGGTAACCCTGTAGATCCTTTGTCAGTGTCAGCCATGTGGATGAGTCATGGCCATTGCTTGACCAATTTGCTCTCTGTGAAAGCCTGAGAGAAAATTTTTCTGCACAGGTGACTCTCCTTAGGCACACTCTACATCATTGATCACTTGCCTCTGTGGCCTCATAATCTCCTTGATCAGAAAATTGGGAACACTACTGAGTTACAAGATGTTATAGTATAGGTTCTCTTATGTCCTGAGTCTTCCCTGACCTTGAATGGACAGGTCAAAATGTTGGCTATCCTTGTATCCCTTATTTTTCTATAGTTTTTTGTCTGCAAAAAAAGGGTTAAGTTGTTAACCCTTAACAAGAGGAACTTAATAGTATTATTACCCTATAATGTAGACAATTGAGCCTAACTTCACTATTTCTCTGACTATCAAGCATCTTAGACATAACATGGAACAGGTATTTTCCATCAAGTATTGATATAGTAAACATTAAATTGCTACATAATGTGAAAAAAACTTAAAAATAGTAAAAAAATATTAATATTCTGGGCTGTAAAAGACTCAAGTCAACAACTTCTGACATTGCCAGTCCTATGGATAACCCACTACTATTATGGGCTACTGGCCTATATTGGATTATTTTGCAGAATTCATACACCTACAATATTTAATTGACAATGCAATATTCATCTCTGACAAAACTAAACAAGAAAAGGGGTATACATGCAGGACCATTTTGTATCTATATATACAAAATAGAATAGATAAACAGCTACTTTCTCTTAGTTCAATGAGAAGAAAGATTTGTACTAATAGTGTTGGGACAATATACCATGTCTTAATCTTGTACTATGAATAACCACTATGAAGACAACAATATGCAATGCATTAATTATTGCAACTGTCCTACTAACCTGTTTGGATACTGTCTCAAATGCTATTTGTTTCTCAATAAAATTAATTAAAAATTGTGTGCTTTATTCTGGAAATCCAAACAACTTGAAGACAACAACATGCAACAAAGCAACCATTGTTGAATTGCTATCATTTTCCTAGAGAAATTCTGAAAAGTTTCTAATATGTTATTGTATTCTCTTTTAAAAAATTTTAAAAATAAAGAGAAAGTATGATTTGATCATTAAGGTTCAAAGTGAAAACAATACATTCAGAGTGATCTTTATTACACTCAAACTTTCTTGTGTTCTATAATCAAAAGGAAAGGAAATAGCAAATTCGCTTATCTGATGACCATAGGCATATTTTGAACTAGTATTTGTATTCATGAAAATGAATACAAATGACATAATGAAAAAATGACATAATGATGTACGTGATTGTGCCTGGAAGGAATTATATATACCTGAATTGTTTTTACATTTTAACAATTCTCATAAAAAATATTTAAATGTCTGTGAGAGTAGAAGAAATAATTTTAAAGCCAATTCGGGAAAGAAAAAGGATGCTTTCCAATCCAAAATAAAGCAAAGAATGCTACACTGTAAAACAAAATAATTTCTAATCATTTGCCAGTAGCAAATTCTGTAAAGTCATAGAAAAGCTGAAAGCATGTTTTGGAGGGCCAGCTAAATAGCTCAGCGGACTAAAACACCTGCAAGACAGTGCAGGGGCCTGGAGTTTGATCCCCTGGCCTGCCACAGAGTGCTGTCATGTGCCTATAATCTTAGCACTTGGGAGGCTGTAAATAGGAGAATCACTAAGGATCTGATCTATGCAGTGAGACCCTGTAGATCCTGTACTAAAATACAAAAATAAATAAATAAATAAATTGGAAGCTTCTCTGTTTGAAGTTGTCGTGTCACAGCTTCATAGATGAGTACAGATATGCAATATCGAGGTGAGGAGCTTTCTGTCAAGCATCGCTGTTAAGTTATGAAATGTGCTAAAACAACATATATAAGATCTTTTCTTACAAGTTCTTAATATTCTCTCTTGCCCTTCAATCTTTCCTTTCATTTCCATGGTATAGTTAAGGTTCATTTAATATTACCAAGGATATGAAAGAAATAAGCAAATATGGCTGTCAATTAACGTCTTATGAAAAGTAGCTCAAACTTGTTGACTGCTTTCTCACAAACCCTAGAACTTCACTTCCCAGTTCCAACTTTCACGACAGAAAACTTTTCATAGCTATTGCATTTTGGCACATAGTGCAATTAGTGATTAATTTCCATTTTATCCTGTAATAATGAAAAATTTCCAAATTTGAAACAAAGCCACTGTGTAATTTACAGTTTTGACTTGTCACTTAGTCATTGTTTAATTTAGCTGATATTGTTCTTGCCTAGCAAAACATTATTCATGAAAGAATCAGGGTGATTTTTTTTTTATTTTTTGGTGAAAAATCCTTAATCTAGGGAGCACCTCCAAAATGTTCTCAAAACAAGAGGGTATATTTTGGCGATGACTAATTGTATCTTGTGCTGTAATAATTATTCTATAAATTATTTGGGTACCCTTAGGGCCTGCTATAGCTCAACACAGCCAATTCTATATTTGTGAACTAAACCAATTATAGAACTAAAATATTTTTTAATTGTCTGTCCCCCAAAATACAATATTTTTCTTGTTACTATTTCCTAAGCAATACAATATAATAATTGGTTAGATCACATTTACATTGCATTAGATATTTTTAGTAATCCAGAGATGGAAAAAATACATGAGAAGATAGGTACAGGTAACATGCAAGCAGCACATAATTTTTTATTATGACTTTGGCCATCTGTGGATTTTAGTATCCATGAGGACTCATGAAACCAATTAATACAGATATCAAAGGATGATGTATGTCCATATCCCAGAAAATGATCTGTTGAGGAGTAAGCAATCTCCTTTCTAGTGCACACAGCTACCCTCTGCTTGTAGACTCAAGGTTGGCTCTCTTCCCTAGTGTTGGAGTGTAATCCACTTCCTTCACTGCTCAAGACAGGGGTTGGACCCCAATTGTTCAGTTTGAGAAGACAGTATTTTACTCTCTGACTTCTTTTTTTGGAAAGCAGACTGAAAAGACTTTCATTTTCAACTTTTCTTTGCAAGGAGGGATAATTCTGGTACAATTGCTTTTGTACACTGGGAGACCGATACTCAAATTAATGAAAGAGCAACAGGGCATCTTTACCAGGAAAAACAATGCAGGGTGAGGACATCTCCACTCTTACATTTAAGGGAGCACATCAGAGCACAAATTGGGTCATCTCAGGAAATATAAAAGCATTATTCCTCTGAGATTTCAAAAAAAAATGTAATTACTTCTTCCACCAAGCATGATTCTTTTCAATATCCTTCGTTTTTTTGTCCCCTGGAAATGAAAAGAGGTTTACATTAAAAAGACATTTCCACTGAATCCGTGTCCTTGAGCTGCACAAATGTAAACCATTCCCTCCCTCCTTCTTTTGAAGAAAAAGGGGCTTCAATCTTGCCTTCTGAACACGGTCCATTTAAATAAGGAGATGGAGTTCCCATCTTTGCTAGCAGGCCCATTGTTTGACTTGTCAGCAATAACACTTGAGCTGAGATTGTCCAGGCATCCCGCTAATTTAGTAATTATTGACATGTGCTGAGCAGGAAATGATAGCAAACAGAAGGAACTGTTAAGGAGAAATGAAATAAAAGATGTTCATATCATTGTTGAATAATGGGTGAGGACATGTTGTGCCTTAAGTAGGCTCAAGGCACCTTTTTCCATTTTCCTGACACATTTATAATTTATGCTTTGTAATAGTTCCAAATATTTTTAGGACACCGGACTTTGTTTGAGAATCTTGCCTCCCTGAATGAAAATCAGGAAGCGCACACAGACAAGTGGGCAGTGTGACCCCCGGCAGCTTTCCAGTTAGGCAGCGGCGCCTTTTTCTCTGGCATGATTCTCTTCCCAGTGTTTTCATTCCCTCTTTTTCTTTTTACATGTATATTTCTACATATTTAAATATATGTCTCTTTATTATTACATTGCTATTTATGACTTTGGGCTGCAGCTACTATCTCTGGTCCTAGAAAAGGTGATGCAACAGAAAGCATACTTCATTGTATTTATTAATGCTTAAATCTGGAAGTTTTGCTTGGTTAGAGCGACTCCTCTGAAGTTTTATAAGTATAGATTTGTGCAGCTCATTATAAAAAGCTGCACATTTGTTCATTAATACGAAGGGGATGTTTAGACTTTAATGCACACATGTGGTTTTAGACTGGTCATAAAAAAGTTTAAGAAGAGTTTAACAATTTAAAAATCACTTTCCAGAAAGATACAAATATTGACCCTGAGAAAATAGAGTGCATCTGCTTATACATTGTAAAAAATAATTTTGAATGGCGCCACTCTACTGTATGTTAGTTACCGCTGTAGAATGATTACACATCATCTGATGATTTGCTGGTATTACCTGACTAATAATCAACATGAGGAGTCTGTTACAACAAAGTTATGCCATTACATTTTTCTTAACATATCCTGCAATCAAATTAACACTATGTTTAAGGGAACTGGAAATTTTTGTCTTAAGGCACAGCAATATTGCTTTTAAGAGTGCTTCAACCAAAAATGCAGTATAATCAAAATGTGCTTGACAAATAGGTATAGATAGACGGTGGAGAAGAACAGAACTTAGAGCCTTCCAGGGCTGGATTGGGATGAGACCCACAAAAGCAAGGCTCATCCTCACTACAAGAGCAGTCAGACGCTTGGTTCACTCTTACGTGCTGTGTGCCAGCTGGAACACTTTACCTGAGAAATGAATTCATTTCTCCCAAGGAAACATATCACTCATATCTCACCAAGCTGCAAACTGCATCGCAGAAGAGAGCTTTGCAGTAAGGACTCAAGTCATGATTCTGCTCTGAGTTACAACACTTGGCTGCTTACCTCTCTGATTCCTGAGCCAAAACTTTCCAACACAGCTCTACAATGTTCCTTTTAATGTTCTTCTCTTTTTGTTCCGTTGGAAGTATTCACAACTTAAACAATTGGTCACATTGTAGTGTACACATACACTCTGGAACCTAGTTTCCCTATGCTAGGAATGTCACTGTTTTTCACCCTTCCTAATTTTATTTTATTATTACTACTATTATTATTTTCTTGTATTTGTAGACCCTTAGGGAAGGGTCTACCTGGTGTTTAGGGTCTCACTACACAAATCAGACGTAGTGATTCTCCTGCTTGCAGCCTCCCAAGCACTGGGATTTCAAGCATGCTCCATCAGGCCCTGTCTCAACCACCATCTCAGCACAGCCTGGGAGCATGGCTGGCATGGCAGTCTCGGGGATCGAACCCCTGGCTCCTGCATCTGCTTGCAGGTGCTTTAATCCACCAAGATATTTGTTCCACCCTCAGCCTTCATAATTTTAAAAGTATGCTAAAAACAGGGACAAGGAGAAACAGTTCCAATCTCAAAGGGCAAGACTATATGGAGATTGCCAGGGACTCATACACGAAACATGTTTCCTTTAGAAGCAAAAAGTTCCATAGCCAAATAGTTTTTAAGAATCATATCATATATGTGTATACATAACTTTAAGCTGTTTACATTCTGTTAAAATACATAACAGAAAGTATCTTTTTGATTGTGTCAAAAATAATCTCCAAGATTTTTTGTTGAGTTGCCAAGCAGTCTGGCCAGTAATCATCGAAGTGATTTTTGCCTTTTATTTATTTCTATTGCTAAGTAGAAAAGAAGCTTGGCTCAAATTGTCCTTTGATTTTTGTAAGAACATTCATAATAAACACAACAACTCCAAGGCCAAATTAGCTAGCGTTATCCAAGGTACACAACGTTCTTACTTACAATTGGGAAGCAAATTATGTACTTTATGAAAACTCGAAAAGAAATCAGTTGATGTTGCATGAACTACCACTCATTTTCTAGGTAAAGCAAATAGCCTTCTCCTTAACATGTCAATTAAAATTGATTATCTTTTTTTATTAGTATTTTTGAGAAAGACAACAATGAGGCAGTTTTAAACCAGGTTATTAGTGCAATTACCATGAATATTACATTGAATATTGCTGTTTTCAATGCAGACATGATATCTTGTCGACACACAAATCTATGTTCTCATTGAACTAAGAGAAAGTAGCTGTATGTCTATTCTATTTTGCATATACATATATTTTATTTCACTATAAAATGGTCCTTCTTTTTACGGCCCCCATTTTTTGTTAATTTTGTCAGAAATGGGTATTCCATTACCATTCAAATATTGTACACATGTAAATTCAGCAAAATAAAAAAAAATTCTATTATCAACTCAGTTGGCTTGAGTGATGCTTTGGATATTCTGGGTGTGTCTTGGCATCATGACCTTCAGAACTGCGTGTGGTCTCAGGCCCTTTCCTCTCAACTGCTCCTACTGTCCCCCTGCTTTTCAAATGCCACAACTGAGGCAGGATTCTCCTAGTCCATGACCTTTGCCCACAAGGTGTGTGGCGCGGATCCAGCCTATGGCAGATTCCAATCTCTGAAGCAGTGAATCAAGTTCAACTTCTCCTTTAAGATATGGGTCTCCAGTATTTTTTTCTGAGAAGAGCTTTTATTGGAAAAAGAGAAAAGAAATTAATGATTATAGCAGCAATTATTCACGTAAAATTTTGGCATGGTAAGTTTGACTCTGAATCTAACTTGAGACAATGAAGCATTCTTGTACGTTTGCTGGGTTATCAGATGATCCTAGTCAGGTGGTAGCGCTCCTTTAGCAGTGGTTCAGGAACCCAGGACGTCATCTTCACAGCTCATTTATCCTGAATCTGCCTCGCTGTTGTGGCTTGGTCATTGTCTAGAGAAAGAAGGGAGATACAAGAAAGACCCTTGGTTCTTAAAAGCTTGGATTTTGGTACTATTCTATCTGTTCACTTTCCATGGGTGACAATAAAGCATGTGACAATCCTAGCTACACAGAATCCATGGATATTAGTGGAGTTGTGCTTTAGCTTTCTGTGATAGTGACAAAATGTATGGTATAAACAAGTTGAGGAGGGAATATTTAATTTCATTATTTTTTCATAGAGTTTTAGTTCATGGTCAGCCATCTCCATAACTTTTTGACCTGTGGCAAGGAAAAAATAGCACAGCAGAGAGGCATGGCATAGTTGTGCCTCCATCCCACGAGGCCTGAGGAGCAGGGAGAGTAAAACAGCCAGAGAGCAAATGGTGCAGAAGAAGATAGGCCCCAAGGCCATGCTGCCACACATGACTCAATCCTGCGAAGAGGCTCTACGTCCTGTTACCACAACCTCCCAAGACCATGTCTCAATTGTGATTTCTCAGTGCGGCCATACACTGATAGAGGTATCTTCACAATCCAATAAACTTCCAACAGCCCACATCTGGACTAAGGATCAGTCCCCTAACATAGGAAGGAGCTTTGGAAAATGTAAATCAAAATCACAGGAGCCAGGGAGATGGCTTAGTGGAATAAGCACTTCCCTGGGAAGTGCAAGGGCTTGAGTTCAATCCCTGATTCTGTTAGAAAGAGAGAGAAAGAGAGAGAGAAAGAGAGAGAGAGAGAGAGAGAGAGAGAGAGAGAGAGAGAGAGAGAGAGAGAAATCATAAGGATCTGCATAGGTTGTAAAAAACAAAAACAATTTTGGTGACATTCTACCAACTCAAGCCAAAAGTTGTGTGGTAGACAGACTTAAGGCACACCAGTAAATGCTTGACTTGCTACCAGAAAGAAGAAAATAGAAACAAACTTTCTAAGAAACAGAAAGAATTTGAAATTGGCCTGATTTCACTTTCTTCTTTGTTCTATTCCTGACATCTTTATGATATTCCTAGTAAGGCCTTATGATATTTCATCCTTTAATTGAGCTATTGATTAATTTTCTAGTGTACATTTTATAAATCTGTTAACATCATCTGTACTCTTCCTGAATATTAAAACTAGAATTTAAAAATTCAGACCAGGATGCTATTGAAATGTAAATTCTTTTCACCAGCTCCTCAGTAGAATATAATGAAGTGAAAAGGGTAGCCTACACGTCATGTTTAATTCTTCCTTGATTTTCATTATCTTTTCCTTCAACACTAGAATTCCTGAGCACCGTCCATTTGGAAACTGCAAAGCTACAGAAAGGGCAGCATTTTCCTCTGGCGAATCCCAGCACTGTCTTGCGAATGTGAGCTTCATTTCATGACAAATGACAAGACGAAACTGAACTCTGAAGCACACCTTTCCTTCCCTCAAGCTGGAAGAAAAAAAAAATTGGACTCAAAGAACAGATCCACCTGCCTTATCGCATCTCATACGTACAACTTAAGCAGCATAGAGGACTCAGGTGCACTTTCCCCTGAGGCTGCCAACAATTAAAAATGAGCTTCCACAGGACGGTACCCACAGATGTTTGCAACAAGCACAAATCGGTGCTTGTCACGGAGGGAGGCAAGGCAAGCCATATATGCCCTGGGACCGAAAGATCACTGTCCCCCTCCATGCACGGTATCTTTCAAACAAACCAGGAAGGCTGCTAATAGGAATGATGTCTTCAGTGTTTGCTGTCGGTCTCACTCTTCACAGATTTTATTCCTTCCCTCATGCCACCAGCAGTCATCCAGGGCGCTCATTCTGTTTGGTAGCAGTTGGAGGATAGAGAATGCTCGAGAGGAGCAATCCTAATGCGAGGGGAAGGCTCAGAGGACTGAAATGCCACCTCCTTCCCTTTACAAATGCTCTCACGCTTTCTTGTTCTGTGAACCACCCTCCCCCTCCCCTTGCTTTTATTACTCAGATATTTAGAAATATTTAATGGCAATGCCTGTCTTTTTTATTTTGTTTCCTAACTGATCTGATATTTCAAGGCAACAAATAGGAAGATGCTTTGTTTCTGAATTCGGAACAAAAGATACAGTAGAGCAGCATATTAAATTGTTCAGAAAATCCTAAACTGAAATCTGTTTACTAAGCCACCAGCTGTCACTTCCTTTCCTGCCTACCACGCACTACCTCTCCGGATCTGCCGCCTGGCGCCCAGTGTCCTAACACCATGGTATACCAGTTCTGATTTTTTTTTTAACAACTCACACCTATACATACTCTATATACAGTGCTGGTATTCTTACTTAAATTTAGTGTACTCCCTCTTTCCTCAAACTTAAAATGGACTTTTCAAAGGACTGAAATGATTGTCAATCTACTCAATAATAAAAATCAGAGACTCAAAGAAAATGGTAGGCATTTGCCGTTTTGCTGATCACAAAGGCATCTGAGGTAGAACCAAGAATGTTCACTTGAGTATTTAGAATTCAGTCATCAATTTAACATACTTAAAATTCAGGATTGGGGGTTACAAATTCAGTTCCAAATTCTAAGTAGCTATTTTTGGCATGTAGAATTATTTTCCAGGCTTTAATGCAATGCTAAAGTTGAGAGATTTCAGAAGGAAAAAGGATTTTTTAGGAAGTCATTACTGATCCACATATCTGCACAACCACACACACCTGCTCCTCCCTCCTCTTCAGTGTCAGCACATCCGAAATTCTCAGTGGCATTCTCTGGAGATGAGCCAAGAATTAAATAGGCTAAGGAGAGCAATTTCTCTGTTCTTCCTCACTTGCAGCCCGGAAGCAAATGTTCCTTGCAAATTCTTGTGTCTGGCTAGGAGGACTAGGTTGAGTGAGGGCTGTTCGCACACAGGGTAAAGAGATGCTCACTTCTAAAACATTGAATCTGCTTCTCCTATCAACATTTGGATGCGGCCATCCAACCTGCATGCAGTTCTTATTAAATTCCTATATTCCTAACACAACAAGGCATCCCCAAGCACCAAAACCAGGTTATCTGAACTTCGGAACCCTGTTGTCTTCCTTGCTAGCTGTACTCACTGAAATCAACCAACAGCAATCGGGCCTGATGGGCAAAGGAGAGGAATGGGCAAACTTCATGCAGCATTAATCAAACCTGAAACGTTATTTTTTAAGGTGTCATGAAATCCACATTGACTGACTGGTCCTTTTAATCTTAATTTTGAACAGTTGCTACTCCAATTAAATTCTACCACCTAGCATTTCCAAACAGCTCCTGGTTGTTGCCGCAAACTTCGTTAATGGACAGCTGTTTCTGACAGCTCCCCTGATTTGCCAGTGCTGTGTCGGCTGCCAGAGCAGGAGGCCCCATTCTGTATTCTGCTGCTGGCACCGAGGGATATGCAAATGAACACATGAATCAGTTGTCACCACCACAGACACCGTGCGGGATGCGATCAGAATGTGTGGGGAGCTTCGTGGCTGCAAGTGGGGGGAAGAGAGGTAGGGGGAGGTGGCTTTGATTTCTTCAATTGAGTTTTCTATTCTTTATCTTTTCTCAGGTGTCTCCAGTTTATTTTCACTTTGCAGAATTCATTAGATTTTAGTTCAGGAAAGTGCAATCTGTTCTTCACCAATCACTGACAGTAACTGAAAAGTTTGGGAATGATAGAAACACTTCAGGTAAACACCATCAGAGCTCCTGTAGCACCCGCAGAACATAATGTTTTCAAATCTCTTCAAAGAGAGGGGATGGGAATAAAACAAAAGTTTTGCTTTTCATAAGGATGTGCTCATGAATCTTTTGCTTAGGCTCCGAAGCCTGGCTGTCAAATGCTCAGAAATATTTCTAGTTGAGGAACTTTAAGATGCTTCACCAGCTGGGTATAATGTTTGCAGCCTGATGAGTAAGATAAAGAAGGGAGAGAGTGTCCCCAAGCGCTTCCTGCTACACTGAGTTTTGGAGAAAGGCTTTTGCCACTGTATTACTGAGGATTCTGTCAGGAAAATAGTACCCATATGAATGGTGTACAGTATGGGGACCTTTGGAGGAACTGAATTTTCTAAAACCATGAGGTCTGATGGTGAAGCTGCATTCACACAGGGATAGCACAACTATTACTGGGGAAGAAAAGGTGGACATGAAATATGGACAGAAAGGGAAACACAACATGTGTAAAGAACCTGCAAAAAAAATGGAAATACACAGACTGATATTGGTTCTGTTTCTTTCTTGATATCTACAACTTGGGTCATACTGGCAATTTGTAGAAGGATCTGGTACCCTTGGGCATACATATGTCCAAGAACATGGCTTAGACTTAAAAAGACTGAAGAAAAGAAAGGATGTAAGTTGAAGAGGAGGACATCTGCTGTTCCCAGCCAACCAACATGTCAGGGACTGTGGGGCCAGGAAGCCCACTCCCACTGAGGTGTTACAGTTCACTTTCTCATCCATGCACACATTTCTGTGTAGCAAATCCTAACAACCCATAACAAGAAAGCAACCCCTGGAATCCAATTCCCAGACCTGCCAGCCTGAGCCTGAGAAAGCAACACAGCTATATCTCCAGGTCCACAAAGACTTGGGAACCCATGGGGGATAATTTTCTATGGATTCTATACATGAATCAGTGTCAGTACCAGACACATTACCTGGAGGATAGGAAAAGGACACGAGAGCCACAGATAGAGATTAAGCTAAGTAGTTAAATTATAAACATGTCTCAAGTGGTGGACAACTCGAAAATGTACCACTGTTATGGATCAGAAAACAAATCAATTTCACAGAAGGTAAAATTTCACAGAGCATGGTGGCACACACCTGTAACCCTAGCCTCGGGAGGCTGTCAGGAGGATTGTTTCGAGTTTGAGACCAGACAGGGCTACAAAGTAAGCCAAAGGCCAGCCTGAACTGCATAGCGAGCTCCTTCTCAAAAAGAAAAGCAAAAAAGTCCTACATTGTAGAGAAAGCTGGCCACAGCCTATATCATCACTACAGGTACAAAGAATGAGAAAGATAAAATATTAGGGTTTCTATTGTACCAAACTAATACAGTTTACCTAGGACTCTTGTTGTCAATCTAAAAAGAAATGAAATTACTACATTGAGTAATTATATTCACTGTCATGTTTATGGTAACATCATTTACCATAGCCATGTAAGTGTCCATCAACAGTAAAGGAATAAAAGAAATGTGAGTTAGATAGACGATAGATGGACAGACAGATGAACATAAAATAAACTATTGCTGTACAGCATGAAATCCTGTCATTTGTGATGACATAGATGAACCTACGAGGCATTTTAAGTGAAATAAATCAGACACAAAAAGAAATATCAAGTTCCTCACTTAAATGTGGAATTTAAATGTTGATCTCATAGAAATATAAAAATGGTTGTTACTAAGGATTGGAGGAACCAGAGAATAAGGGGAAATTGACTAAAGATAGGTAATTTTAGGTACACAAGAGGAATAAATTGTGTATGATCTATTTTATAGCAATGTGACTGCAGTTAATAATAATATGATGTTTTCTTCCAAACTCTGAAAGAGGTAGATGTCATATGGCCTCACTACAAAAAAAAAAAAATAACAACTAGGTAAGGTAAGTAATTCATGTGTTAAAGAGCCAGATGTAACCATTTGAAATATATATGCACTTAAAAACATGCTGTTGTGCAGGACAAAGACATCCAATGTCAGCTGACAATTTTATTTTATTTTATTTATTTTTGACAATTTTAATTAATTGATTCATACTCCATTTCTAAGATGATTCACATAGGCATGACATAGTTGATTTAAACCTACAAAAGAAATAATACTACAAAAGTTTGAATCTGTCTCACTGTAGCAGAGACTGATGCATTTCAACACAGAACACTAACCAATAGAAGCCCTATCCTGTCACCAGACCAAATTCAAAACACCGTAGGTCTTAAGTTATTGATCACTAACAATAAAACTATGAAATTCTCCCTTAAATGTAAAATAATCTTAGAATTAATAGCAATTAATTTTCACTTGTGCTTTAACATCAAAATCTCATTAACCAAAGCATCACTCCTTGATTATTATGACTTTTTTTAATGTTTTCTTCGGTACAGGATGTCAGTATGCAGCTCGTACTCCTAGTGACCCTCCTCTCTCAGGGCTGAGATAACAGGAGTGTGCCACCATGACAGGTTTTGGCAGCCAGTGTGGCATCCCTGGGTTCCAGGATGGGCACAGCATGCAGTACTGGGGAATCTAACCCAGGTCCTTTGCTTGCCAGACAGGCACTCAGACCACTCACCGAGCTACCTCCACAGTCCCATCACTGACTTTAATGTCTGTCTGGTTAGAAGTACACACACACACACACACACACACACACACACACACACACACAATTATACAATTTGATCTTGGATGTGCCCCAAAGGCCCATACATTGAAGACTTAGTTCCTAAATCATAGCTATTGGAAGGTGGTGGAAACACAAGCATGGCCCTTGTGGGAGGAGTTTAGACTGCTGGGAGCGTGGCCTCAAGGGTGGAGTGAGAAGCTGATCTCTTCCATTGCACTGTCTGCTCGCAAGCTGTCCTGAGGTGAACTGCCTCCTCTCTGCGTGCTCCCACCCTGAATGCTGCCTTGCTCTATGCTGTATGCCTCAAAGCCTCAGGACCAAGCAACCAGACTGAAACCTCTGTAACCTTCTACAGGTGTTCTTTCTCTTTTTTTTTTTTTTTTTTTTTTTTTTTTTTTTTTTTTTTTTTTTTTTTTTTTTTTTTTTTTTTTTTTTTTTTTTTTTTTTTTTTTTTGTCTTTTTTGAGACAGGGTCTCGCTATGCAGTTCAGGCTGGCCTTAAGCTCACTTTGTAGCTCAAGCTGATTGTCTTATGAACTTTAGTAACAAAAGTTGAGGAATATAAAGAGAAAAACACGCGCACAAAGAAAAGCTTCCAGTTCCTATTCCTGCACACCAGAGCCCCTCCTGCCCTCCTTTCCACCCACTATATTTTCATGGCCCTGAACAGCGCCTACTTACTTACTAGTATCTCTCCATTCTAGACATACACACATGCACAAACACATTTTTACTTTTTTTCCTTGTACTACAGGAAATATGTTGCATTTATTCTCTTGCGATTATATAGAATATCTTCACTATCAGTGATAAAGTACCTTTTATGTGCATTGCCTTTTATATCTTTACTACAAGCTGGGGAGATAGCTCAGCAGCATAATCGCCTGCCTGGCACCCACAGCATCCCAAATTTGATTGCTGGAATCACAAAAAGAAAAAAAAATCTTTATTACAAACTATTCAACTATTCCTCTATTGACAAGTACTTATTTTACTTCTGTATTTCAGTTTTAAAATACAATATTTTCTTCTAACTGTTGGTGGCACCCTCTTTTATAATTTTGCTGTTTTGCAACTCATGTACTGGGAACCGCAGCATAAAAAAGAAGTCATGATTTTAATCTACTTAATAGCTAAAGATAACATTAAGAATCACACTCCTTTCAAGCCAAATGTTTGGCTTATACAGTCTATCTGTGTCCTGTCCTACTCAGATCCAGATATCACAGAAAATGTGACGGCAGTCTGCAAAGTCTTGACCCACTGTTGAACCCACTGCTCCTGAAGATTGCTTCTTTCGGCTCTATGCAGAATTGTCAAATTAGATTTTCCAGACTTTTAAATGTGCTAGGCATTTGATTCACTCTAATACAAGTTTCCAGAAGCTTCTTAACAATAAATGGCTTGATGTGGATCTCATAATTAGCATAGCTGCATAATGAAGAATACTTCTCTCTTCCTACGTGTGTAAGAAGTGCTCTTCTGTATTTCTCAGGTCAGTACGTGGCCATGTCTTCTTACTAAGCATCAGTCTATCCTGACTGGAGTAGCTTTTTGAGAAACATCTCCCAGAGCAGGAAAAAAGTAGACAATTCATAGCTACTAGTCAATTTTTCTCTGAACAGAACATGTAGGTTTGTATTTACTCTTTTTTAATCAATTAGCAATCAATGCTAATTATAGAATCACTTGTCCCCCATCAACAAGTCTCTGAGCTCTGGAACTTGACTGCCTCCTGGGCATGTCCTTCATAAGGAGCTTCAAGAATCATAGTTAGAATCGATATGGTACTTAGCATAATCCAGCCATCCAACCAGTCCATTCTGCCAGGAAAAGCAGATAAAGTGTGTCAGGTATGGCCTGTTACTGAGAATTGCATGTCTGAAAAAGTTTGTTCTCAATGGAACAAATCCATACTCTATTCAATATAGAGGCAAGGCATCATTGAACTATTACTTGTAGTACTATCAGAAGACAAGCAAACCAAATCTTAAAAATTGCAAATTTAATTCAATGACATTCTCTCAATTTTTGCCCTATGTTATAGTTTCAAAATTTGCTGTAATTTTGGACAATGACCTTCATGACCACAGTCAAGTGCCTTTGGGACAGTATGCTATGGAAGCAAAGAAGCTGAATTCAATCAAATGAAATACTTTTATGTGGACATCTAAATATATGTGCATGAATATACCAATCCCTGTACCAACCCGTAAGATACTAATATTATATAATCTGTGCCAAGTGTAACACTTTAACAGATTCTAGCTGTGACTCAGGGGACTGGAAGGTTTGTGATATTTAAAACTAAGTGTTTCACATGTCACCTGGAATACTCTTCAACAAGCCTGATGGGCATGACTGATCTTGGCAACGAGCCTCAGATTTGCCACGTTTGAGAGGTCATCTCCTCAATTCAGCATCTGGTGTCTGCACCTAGTACAGTCTCAGTATATACCCAATCATCGCTGAAAGTATTCTCAAATAGCCTTATTATTTGCATAATTTCTATGCTCTGTTTTGCTGTTGTTGTTTCCAGTGCTAGAAGCAAACTCCTGCCTCATCCATCCAGAGAAGTACTGTCGCACTGAGATCTACCTGTAGCTCACTATCAACTCTTTATAAAAAGATATCACATTAATAATGAAATTAAAAGAAAAATTACAGAAGAAAGCATAGAAAAACAATAACTGTTCAATATATGCATAGTTTGAAGTAAATTAATGCTTTAAAGTGGAAATAAGAAGTGTCATAATGACAACAGAGAAGGTCACAGTCATAAATGAGGGTCTCTAGGGTGAAAGATATAGGCTGGATGTCCCAGACCCAAGGGCTGTGCTTCACATTTGCCTGAATTTATAGCATTTTCTTAGTTTATTTTATTCTTCTTTGACTAAGTTGCCCATTTAATAATCCCATTGCTGCCCATTTTTCTTTTAATTTCCTTTAAATCATTGACATATTATAAAGGAGGAATCAAGAATGACTTTATCTCTCTGTATCCATCTATCACAGGATATGATACATAGTAGTCACTCAAAAACATTGCGATTGTTTATGAATATGTTATGAGTAAATATTATTGGCTAAGTTGTATGAGTTGGCATTTGCAGAGCAGGGCTTAGGAAGCATTCTACTTGATAACATCTAGTTATTCACATGCTTAGGCTGATGTTCCCATCGTATATGCTTCACCATTACAAATGTGTCCTGCATTATGAATTGGTCCATTTCAAGTGTACCTTTATTTCTTGATAATTCAGAAGGACACGTTGCAATAATGTAGTCTTTCTTGATGTTAAAAGAAAAGGCTAGCTGAGCATAGTGGCACATGCCTGCAATGCCAGCACTTGGGAGGCTAAGGCATGAGGTTCACCACAATTTCAAAGTCAGTGTGGGCTTCACAGTAAGTTCAAGGACAGCTTGAGCTACCACCCAGGAAGACCCTGTTCAAAATGAAAAGGAGAAGACCCTGTTTAAAATGAAAGGAGAACAATAGCCACATGGCATTTCTCTTTGCCCAGTTTGGAGGGAGGGGCTATAAGGGTATGCATTTGCCCTCTTTTTTATTCTTCTGTATCACAACTGGTACAGAATGAGGGTTTTTAAGGTAAGTGATATAGGCTGGACATCCCAGGCCCATGAGCTGTGCTTCCCACTTGCCTTTTGTTTTTATGAAAGAGAAAGTTACAAAGTTATGAAGAGCTTGATAAATGGAAAGCTTAATGACAGTCATAATATTTCTCATGTTTTGAGTGGTAAGAGAAGCACTATAGTTGAGTGTTAACCTCTACAAGGCATGAAACAAAATAGAGGAATAAGCTGCAGACAGATCCCCGATTCATAAACACCTTTAAACCACAAGAAAACGCTTTTACCAGCAGAGACTCAGCAGATCAATCTGATTTCAACAATGATCCTGTGTCTCAACAAACCTCAGTTTCACTTTGGCTAGTTGATTGAATAGTCTACAATTTGTTTTTTCAGGATGTAGACGAACATACTAATAGTAACCTTTTAGCTCTATAAAATCATTAAAAAATTTTAGAAGCTGATTTATGGTAGGATTGATCATCAGGCATGGTTCATCAGAAATGATGTTGATTTCTGGCGCAGTATCTTGAACTCTGAAATTTGAGCTACCCCTTTTAAAAGCAGGAAGGCGAGGTACGATATTTATTGGATAACAGGACATTTCTTCAGTGTACTCGGCCTAATGGTATTTTATTGACGGAAATCCAAATTAGAGCAGTAACAGCCGATCTGATGTACAGATTCCTCAAAACTCAGAAAAATAAAAATAAAAAAGCAACTTTTTAAAGTGTTTCTTATTATCTGTCTGTCTGTTTATCCTTTATTACTTCATTGTCTAACTTTTTTTAAAGTAGAAAATAAAAAAGGTGAAGCACTTCATTTAGGGTATTACTATATATATATATATATATATATATATATATATATATATATATATTTTTTTTTTTTTTTTTTTGCGCAACCAGGGATTGAACTCAGGCCCTTGAACTTGCCAGGAAAGTGCTTATTCCACTGAGCCATCTCCTCAGCCCATTTTAAAAATTTCTTAAGCAAACCTGTTATAGTTCAAATCTAGGGTGTGCCTCCAAAGCCTCATGTTTAAAAAGTGGTTGAATCATCAGCGTGCTATAATTGTGGGTGGATTAAACTGCCAATGAGTTTAGCGCTAACTGTGCTCCTAGGAAGTAAAATCTGAAGACGTAGCTTACTTGGGGTGTGACCTGGTCACTGGGCATGACCTGGTCATTGAGGCGTGGCCTAGTCACTGGGGGCGTGGTCTTGAAGGGTCTATTTCCCTTTTCACTTCCTTACCTATCTGCTTTCTGGCCACCATGGCATGAACAGCTTTCTCCCTTGGCAGAGACCTCCAGCACTCAGTTTCTACTTAATCCAGCCAAGGAGAGACTGAAATCTCTATAACTGCTGAGCCAGAATAAACCTCTAAATGGCAGGTGTGCTCTCCCAGCAAAGAGAAAAGTGACTGAGACAGGACCCAAAACACAGATGGAGAGCATAATAGCACCAGCTGTATTCCACAGCCTGAATTCTTCTATCTTCCCATTCTATAGATGGAAAAACAGAGGGCTGGGCAGATAAATGAAGAAAGAAGGAATGGCTATAACATCGCTCCAGTTTTTATCTAGCCTCTGCCCTTTACAAGCAGTATATCCTCTCACAGAAAAGAGCAAACCTCCCTAGATTTGATAGAGTATATATTTAATTGGCTTGTTCAGTGTTTCCTAAAAGATATCCCTTTGGAGCACTTGTTCTATTAGATTTTTAAGAGTGTTAAATAAAAAAAAAACATTTCATTGGTCCAACAAGTCTAGGGAACACTGATTTAAAACACAGTTAAGTGAGCTCTGATATCCTGAACTCCTCAGAGCCTCTAAATAATAATTGCATCAAATTCTCTAAGTAAATAGAGAACAGATAGGAAGCAATATTTCATAGAAAATAACTTGGAAAATATAATTTGTTGGGCTGTATTCTATTGTGATATATCTCAGTGTTCCTAAAAGTCCCTCTTATTTATGTATTTGGCATTGCTATAGTTTCGAACTGAAACACCAGCAAAGGTCCATGTGTTAAGTACTTATTTTCTAGGGCTTGTTGAGGATTGAAGAGTTGGACTTAGTGGAGGAAGTCTTCTGGGCTTGAGGGTGAGCCATTAAAACTGATGCTTGCCCCCAGACCCTTGTTTCTTCTTTCTTTCCTCTTTTTCCTCTCCTTTCTTTGCTTCACCTCCCCTGAGCTCCCCACCTGTCCCTGTCTGCTATGATTCATTGCCAGATGCTTCCCCAAAGCTCCATACCCTTGTATGGGAGCTGCTAGCTGACAGTGGGTGGAAGAGGTGGGACGTGGCCTGGAAAGGTTTCTCCTCTGAGGATTCCTCCTTGTTCAGCTTCCCAGGGCCCATGATGTGAGCAGCTCTCCTCATAGTCCTTTTTGCCCTGCTGCTAGGCCTTGGAAATGAGAGTCTCTGCACTGTGAGCCAAAATAATTTTCTGCTCCTTGAAGTAGTGGGGGTTAAGTATTTTGTTCCAACAACTAGGAATAAGACACTGCCTCTCTCTTCTCTCTCTCCTACCCTTCCTTATTTTCTTCCTTCCTCTCTCCATCTCTCCTGTCTTTATCTCACAACCAAGTGATTCTACGAATATCTTGGCTCCATGATGTGCTCAAGAAGAGCTGGGTCATCACTGTGCACAGTGATGGAGCCAAGGAATGAAGGGCTGAAGCCTAAAAGACAGAGAAAAGACTAAAACACACAGGCAGAAAACTACTCCTTTCAACACATCACCCCAAGAACTACTTATGGTGACACAGTCCTTTCACCAGCCTGTCGTCTTATCCATTTATGGCCACTGCACTGCTCAAGCACAGAACTGTGTCTGAGAAGGGCTCCCTACCTGCCTCTTCCAACAACTAGGAATAAGACACTGCCTCTCTCTGCCCTCCTTCCTACCCTTCCTTATTTTCTTCCTTCCTCACTCTTTCTCTCCTGTCTTTATCTCACAACCAAGTGATTCTATGAATATCTTAGAGAAGCCACTATTCACCTTAGAGTAGGTTTTTCACTCAGAACTTTAGGTAATGAAAACCACGGTGTCTGGCCATCTCAGCTCCGTTTTTACTTCTTCCTTTGTTTGTTTCATTATTTCTATTACTGGTTGTGGCATTCCAGTCACTTTACTGAAAGCCATAGTAGTCATACAATGAACAACATCTATCGAAAATTTCTCATTTTCTACTTTGAAAATGTGTGTAACCTGAAATGACAGGCACACTCAATGCACTAAACACGTCCACCAATTGTGGATTTTCTCCTATCCTCTTGGGAGTCTCTCTCATCTGCTCAACTGCGCCAACATTGACCTGAACTCAGCCTACATCAGTGGATTTTCATTTGTTAAACCTTTACATAAATTTAATGCTGTAATGTGTACTCATTTGTTTTTTTTTATTTTTATTTTTATTCTATTGAAGTACAAATATCAATGAGACAGTTTTAAGACAACTTAACAGGACAGATTCGATAAATTAATACATTGCAAACTGTTTTTATAATGTTTTAGTATCGTACAAGGTGCATACATAATATTATATTTATAGACATTATTATAGCAGATGTCTCATATCAATAAATTGAGAGTGTAGCTGTTTACGTATCTTATTTTTATAACTGAATTATATCAAAGATTCAATAATTAATACTTTCTACCTTATTATTTTCCTAGTGGTTGTCCATAGTACTAGAAGCCGACATAATATCTTGTCCAACCACCATTAGTGCAAATCTTACCTCTCATAGAATTATGTAGAACCACAGTGTTAACTATCCCAACTATACTGTCCAAACACACACATCATGATTCTTCCTTTCTATATGCCTTCCTTTCTCTACACCTGTCAAAGATGGGCACTCCATTGTCATTCAACTAATTTACGTGCCTAAACTTGACAACACAATCCAACACAGTCCAGCATTCCACAAAAATAGTGAGTTATCTGAAGAAGTTGTCGACTGTAGACATTTACAGCTTAACTTATTATTATGTGCCCGCATTGTATACCTCATTTTTATACTTTACTGCTGGATGGTTAAGACCTAGTTAGAGAAAGACATATATACCAGAACACGTAGTTTTTGTCTCTGATGAGGTCAGTGAGGTCACCTCAGTGTTTAACTTGTAATCCTACATCTTATTCTGTAGATCATTTGTCTGTGTCATCCATGTGGGTGAGTCACGGCCAATGCTCAAACAGTTTGCTCTCTGTGAGAGCTTGAGAGAAAGTTTTATCTCCATGTGACTCTCCCCAGGCACACTATAGAACTTCTATCTCTTTCCTCTGTGGCTCCATAATCTCATTTTTCAGAAAATTTGGAGCTCAACTGAGTTTCATGATGTTGCACTACAGGTTCTCCAATGTCCTGAGTCTTCGCTGACCTTGAAAGGCTAGGGTCAAAATGGTGGCTGGCCTTGTGGCTCTTCTATTTCTCCAGTTTTCATCTCTGAACATGGGTTGTTAGTCATCCAGAAGAACAGCTGATTAGTACCCTGCAGCATATGCCGTTCACTTTGCCCTATCTGACTCAATTGTTCTTAGCTATTGTTGTACATTTCTATTTGTATTTCTTCTTTCCACTTATACTAGGGAGACTATGCGATATTTGCACATGTGCGTCTGGTTTATTTCATTACCGAGTATATGTTCAAGTGGCATCCATTTCAATATAAATGCTTCAAGTTTATCATTCTTTATAGCTGAGTAATATTTCATTATATAGAAATACCACATCTTTTTCAACCATTCCTCATGTGACAGATGTCTTGGTTGTTTCCAAGATTTTGCTGTCACAAATTGTGCTGCTATAAACATAGGTACACATATATCACTATGATATAATGTTTTCAGTTCCTCTGGGAAAATTCCCAATGGGGGCATAGCCGGCTTGAATGGGATTTCCAGTCCTTTTTTTTCAGGAGTCTCCACACTGACCTCCACAATGGATATACCAGTCTACATTCCCACCAGCAATGGAAAAGTGTTACCTTTTCCCCACAACCTCTTCAACATTTGTTGTTGGTTGATTTCCTTATGAGAGCCATTCTTTCTGGACTGAGATGGTATCTCAATGTTGTTTTTATTTGCATTTCATGCATGGCTAGCGATGTGGAGCATTTTTTCATATATTTATTTGCTTCTTTAATTTCATCCTCTGAGAAGTGTGTATTCATCTCATATGCCCATTTCTGAATTGGGTCGTTAAGTTTGAGGGTGCTGTTATATCTTAGTTCTTTATATATTCTGGACAGCAGACCTTTGTCTGATTGCTTGTTAGGATTTTTTCAAAATTTGTAGGTTGTGTTTTCACTCTGTTGACAATTTCATTTCATGTGCAGAAACTCCTCAAGAACAGTTTATCCCAGTTGATTCTTTCAAGTGTTTCCCGTGTGAATGTTCATGAACTGTTTACCTACCCCTGTGTCTTCAAGAGTTCCTCCTATTTTCTCTTCCAGGAGATTGAGTGTTTCTGTTTTAATGTTTAGATATTTAATCCATTTTGACTTTAACCTAGTGCATGGTGATAGAGCTGAGTCAACTTTTAGTTTTTGGCATGTAGAAGCTAGGTTTCCAAGCACCATTTGTAAAAGAGGCTATCCTTCTTCCAGTAAGTACGATTGGCTCCTTTGTCGAAGATCAGATGGCGGAGATGCTTCTGCACCTGCTAATCTATTCCAGTGACCCTCAGGTCTATTTTGTTGCCAATGCCATGATGATTTTATCACAGTGACTTTGTAGTTTAGTTTCAAGTCAGGAATTGTGATGCCTCCTGCCTTGTCTTTATTGGCCAAGATTACCTTTGCTATTCTAGATCATTTTTGGTTCCAAATAAATTTTAGGATTTATTTCTTTAGGTCTGGGAGGTATGTTGGTGGTAGTTTGATAGGGATTGCATTAAATCTGTACAGCAATTTTGGGAGTTTGGCCATCTTCATGATGTTGGTTCTTCCTATCCAAGAGCATGGAATATCTTTCCATTGTCTGAAATCCTCTATAATCTCTTTTCTTACGGTGTTCTAATTTTCCATGAAAAGATCTTGAACTTCCTTGGTTAATTGAATTCCAAGGTATTTCCTTTTCTGCGGTGCTATTGTAAAAGATATTATTTCTATTGTTTCCCTTTCAGGGTGCTTGCTACCTGTGTAGAGGAATGCTATTGACTTTTGAGTATTGACAATGTATCCTGCTATGCTACTGAATTTCCTTAACTGTTCTAGTAGTTTCTAGGTGGAATTTTTTGGGTCTTCCAAGTAAAGTATCATGTCATCTGCAAATAGTGATAATTTAGCTTCTTCTTTACCTATTCTTATTCCCTTTATTTCTCCCTCTTTTCTAATGGCTGTTGCTAATGATTCCAAGACTATATTGAATAGGAGGGGTGACAGAGGACTTCCTTGTCTTGTACCTGATTTAAGAGTAAAGGATTTCAGTTTTTCCCCATATAGGATTATATTAGCTTTTGGGTTGTTATAGATGGCTTTTATCAAGTTAAGGTACAGTCCCCCTATTCCAATTTTCTGTAGGACCTTGAACATGAATGAGTGTTGGACTTTGTCAAAAGCTTTCTCTGCATCAATTGAGATGATCATGTGGTTTTTAAACTTCAGTCTATTGATATAGAGTATTACATTTATAGATTTTCAAATATAGAACCATCCTTGCATCCCTGGAATGAATCCTACCTGCTCATGGTGTATCATCTTCTTGATGATTTGCTGTATTTTATTTGTTAGGATTTTATTGAGTGTTTTGGTGTCTATGTTCATGAGGGAGACTGACCTGTAGTTCTCCTTTTTGGTTGTGTCTTTCCCTGGTTTTTCGAATCAGTATTATACTTGCCTCCAGAAATGATTTTGGGAAGACTGCTTCCTTTCCAATTTCATTGAAGAATTTGTGGAGTGTACTAATTATATCTTTTATAAATTTCTCGTAGAATTCAGCTGTGAATCCATCAGAACCTGGATTTTGCTTTGTACATAGCCTTTTTATTACATTTCGTATTTTGTTGCTTGTTATGTTTTTGGCTTATTGAGCATTGTTATATCTTCTTGGTTCAATTCTGGTAATTTGTACCTTTCAAGAAATCTTTCTATTTCTTCTGTGTCTTCTATTCTGTGAGCATAAAGATTCTCTAAGGAACTATTGGCAATGTTCTGAATTTCCACTGGGTCTGTGGTGATTTCACCCTTTTCATTCCTTATCACTTGTACTTGAATTTTTTCTTTCCTATTTTTTATGAGGTTGCTAGAAACTTATCAACTTCATTTATTCTTTCAAAGAACCAACTTTCTGATTTGTTTCTTTGAAACTGTTTTCTTCATCTCAATTGAATTAACTTCTGCTCTAATATTTATGATTTCTTCCTGTCTTTGTGCTCTGGGTTTCGTTTGCTCTTCTTTTTCTAGTTGTTGGAGGTGCAACATTAGAGTGCTAATTTGTTCCCATTCTGTTTTCCTAATGTGTGAGTTCATAGCTATGATTTTTCCCTCTAAGAACTGCTTTCTTCGCATCCCATAAATTCCGGTAAGTTGTGCTTGAATTTTCATTGAATTGTAGATATTGTTGAACTTCTTTATTTTCTTCTGTTACACATTGACTGCTGAGTAGGGTGTTTTCAGTTTCCATGAATTTAGTGGGTTTTTCTAGTTTCTTTTGTCATTTATTTCCAGTTTCATTGCACTGTGGTCAGATAATATGCATGGGATAATTTCTATTTTCTTGCATATACTTAACGCATGACCTCTGGACTAGTATGTGGTCTATTTTGGAAAATGACCCGTGTGCAGCTGAAAAAAAATGTGTATTCAGCTGTGGTTGTGTGGAACACTGTACATGTCTACCAGGTCCATTTGTTCCAAGCTCTGGTTCAGTTCTGCTACTTCCTTGCTAATTTTTTTGTCTGGTTGATCTATCTTTTTGAGATAAGGGGGTGTTAAGGTCTCCTGTTAAGACTGTTTTCTTTCTACAACCCTTCCTTTGTCTACACCTGTCAAAAGTGGGCACTCCATTGACATTCAACTAACTTAGGTGCTTGAACTCGACACCACAATCCAACACAGTCCAGCATTCTACAACCTTAGTGAGTTAAAAGAAATTGTCGACCATATCCATTTACAGCTCAGCTTAATATTATGGGCTCACGATGTATACTTCATTTTTATACTTTTCTGCTGGATGGTTAAGACCTAGGTAGATCAAGACTTATATACCAATCATCATGTGTGTGTATAGACAGTACAGTTGGGATAGATAATGCTGTGCTTCTACATAATTCTATGAGAGGCAAGATCTGCACTAATGGTGGTAGGACAGGATATTATGTCGGCTTTTAGTACTATGGTCATCCACTAGGTAAATATTATTGAATTTTTGATATAATTCAGGTATAAAAAAATAAGATAAGTAAGCAACTACACTCTTAATTCACTGATAAGAGATATCTGCTAAGATAATATCTATTAATATAATATCATGTATGCACCTTGTACAATACCAAAACGTTATGAAAACAGTTTGCAATGTATTAATTCATCGAATCTGTATGGTTAAGGTGTCTTGAAACTGTCTGATTGACATTTGTATTTTAATAAAATAAAAATAAATGGAAAAAAAAAAGACTGTTTTCTTAGACATTAAGTTTTTCATGTCCCTTAAGATTTGTCTTACATAGTTGGGTGCTCCTGCGTTTGGTGCATAGATATTTATGAGTGTTACCTCTTGTTGCTGAATTTTTCCCCTGACCATTATATAGTAGCCTTCTTTGTCTCGTTTGATCATTTTTGGTTTGAAGTTGAGACTGTTTGAGAACAGAATAGCTACTCCTGCTTTTTTCTGAGGTGCTATACCATGTAGTATTATTTTCTATCCTTTGACTTTGAGCCTATGAATGTCCTTTTGAGTGAAGTGTGTTGTCTACAGTATACTGTTGGATTTTGTCTCGTAATCCACTGTGACAGTCTATTTCTCTTAATTCGTGAATTGAGTACATGATGGTTATAATTGAAATGTGCTGACTTATGTTTCCATGATATTTACCTGGTGTTGTTTACTCCTTGTATCCCATGTTTACCTGTCTGCTCTGTTTAGTGGGTTCCTTCCATTGTCATTCATGGATTCTGGTCATTGTGGTCTCTCTCTAGAACATTTTCCAGTAGCCTGTGAAGGGATGGCTTTTTCATCATGAAATTCTTTAGATGTTCTTTGTCATGGAAGTATTTCACTTCTTCATCAACCTTGAAAGAGTTTTGCAGGGTATAATAGTCTGGGCTGAAATTTGTTTTCGTGTAAGACTTGAAGAACTCTGGGAGACCGGGACAGCGTGGCCGACTCCGCCATCCTCCTCTATCCCGCCCGTTCCCTCACTGGCCCAGCCCCAGAGACCTCCCGAGACCAACACCAGCAGTCTACTGGATCCCGCCCATGCCGCCCAGCCAGAGACTGGCCTCAGACACTGGCTGACTCCAGCGGCTTCCTGGATCCCACGCCAAGCTCTCCCAGCGAGAGCGAATTTACAGGACTCACCAGGCTTCCCAGATCAGTGAGAGTGTGGTGAGTCTGAGGGAGAGCCTTTGGCTTCTTCCCACCAGTGCTACATGGATCCCTGTCCCCAACCCCTCCAAGCCAGTGACTGGCCTGAAACCTCAGGACCTACTCACCAGCACCTCCCCGGATCCCCTGATCTAAAGCCCACTGATCAAGTGGGAATTTCCCCGACTCTCTGGGCATCAAAGGTCAGTGAGTGTAGAACTCCAGGCCCGCCGTGCCCGAGAGACATTTCCCAGGGATTACCTGTCCCCCACCCCCCGTGGCCCAGTGACAACTCCAGGCACACTGTGCCAGAGAAGCATTTCCAGGTGATTACCGATCCCACCCCACAGCCCCAGACCCAGTGTAGGTCGGCCTGGAGTGAGAACTCCAAGCCTGCCACGCCAGAGGGACACATCTCAGCAATCCACAGTCCCACGCTACGGAACGAAACCCAGCACAGCCTAGCCTGTGAGTGAGGGCTCCAGGCCCACTGCACCAGAGGGACCTTTCCCAGCCTTCTCGGGTTATGGCCTGTAGACCCAGACCCAGCACAGGCTGGCCGACCCAGTACAGCCTACTCAGTGAATAAGATATCCATTATCCTTTTGTGAGCCCAGAAGACCCACCAAAGCCCAGGCCCGCCCACCTGGGGAACGACCTGCCTAACACAGGAGGGCTGACCCCAGGAACCAACATAGGGGAACCAAAGGAGCTGCAGCAAAAAAGGAACTGAACACAACAGCTAGACCCAGGTTAAGCATACCAGGAAAATCTCAAATTTAATAGACTGGCACTTGAATCTCATAACAAGCTAACGTTATAGCTGCACCAAAGCTCTACACCAAAGGTCAAAGGTCAGTGCTATACAAAATGACAAAGAGAAGGGGAAAAATGCAATCCCAGACCTCGAGTCCATCAGGAAGGGCAGAGGACACTAGCTCAGCTGCAATGAAGGAACTACAGCAGAAAGCTATAGAAGAAATCAAGCGAGAAGGAATTCCCCAAATTAAAAAAGAAATATTTGAATACATAGTATCTGAAATAAAGAATGAATTCCAGAAACATTGGGTGGAAAAACGATGCTCACCCAGACCAAGTGCAGAGAGCACTATTGCAGCTGATATATATGAATTAACAGCATCTGAAGCAAAGAAACAACAGCAGAAAGAACATGAGGAACTCAAAGCAGAAATAAGTTCTGAAATTAAAAAAGAACTTTTTGAAATCATAGGATCTGAAATACTGAAACAAGTCCGGAAATATAAAGAGGAAATCCAACTTGGAAGAAACACAGCAGAAAAAGAATTAATAACTACCTCTAAAGAAGACGTGGATAAAAAAATTGAGATCAGAAATATGACGTATTCCTTAATGAGCAACACAGAAAAGAAATAGAACACATGAAAAACAGTCAAAGAGATATAGAAGAACTAAAAATAGCAATCACGAGTCTACAAATCCATCTGAGTGAAAGCAAAGACAGAGTTTCAGATCTTGAAGATGCTGGAGCAGCTAGTGAGAAAGGATCTCTTAAAAACAACGAGAATGCAGGAAAAAATAATCCATCACCTGCAGGAGGACGCCAGAATGAACAATGTGAGAATAATTGGTATCAACGAGAATGAAGGAGTCAATACAAATGACATAAAAAGAATTTGGGGAGAAATAATTGTGGAAAACTCCAAAATATGAGGAAACAATCCAACATTCAGGTCACTGAAGCATACAGAACACCAAATAACCTCAACCCAAGTAGAAACACACCGAGACATATAATGGTTAAGATCGCAGAAATCCAACACAAAAATAATATACTGAAAGCTGCGAGAGAGAAGGAGCTCACATTCAAAGGAAAACCCATCAGAATTACAGCCGACTTCTCTACACAAACAATGAAGGCAAGGAGAGCATGGAGCAGAGTTCTTCAAGTCCTGCACGAAAACAAATTCCAGCCCAGACTACTATACTCTGCAAAACTCTCTTTCAAGTTTGATGGAGAAGTGAAATACTTCCATGACAAAAAACAACTAAAAAATTTCATGATGACAAAGCCATCCCTTCACAGGTTGCTGACAGAGGTTCTACAGAAAGACCACAAAGACCAGAACTCCATGAATGAGAATAGAAGGAACCCACCAAACAGGACAGTCAATTAAATACAGGTTACAAGGGAGTAAACAATACCAGCTAAATATCATGACAAACATAAGTCAGCACATTGCAATTATAACCATAAATGTAAACGGACTCAATTCTCCAATTAAGAGAAATAGACTGGCACAGTGGATTAGGAAACAAAATCCAACAATATGCTGTATATAAGAAACACACTTAACTCAAAACAACATTCATAGGCTTAAAGTCAAAGGATGGAAAACAATACTACATGCCCTAGCACCTCAGAAAAAAGCAGGAGTAGCAATTCTGTTCTCAGACAGTCTCAACTTCAAACCTAGAATGATCAAACGGCACAAAGAAGGCCACTATATATTGGTCAGGGGAAAAATTCAAGAGCAAGAAGTAACACTCATAAATATCTATGCACCAAACACAGGAGCACCCACCTAGGTAAGACAAATCTTAAGGGACATGAAAACCTTAATGTCTAAAAACACAATCTTAACAGGAGATCTTAACACACCCTTATCTCAAAAAGATAGGTCAACCAGACAAAAAATTAGCAAGGAGGTAGCAGAACTGAATCAGAGCTGGGAACAAATGGACCTGGTGGACACATACAGAGTGTTCCACCCAACCACAGCTGAATACACACTTTTTTCAGCTGCACACAGGTCATTTTCCAAAATAGACCACATACTAGTCCAGAGGTCATGCCTAAGTATATGCAAGAAAATAGAAATTATCCCATGCATACTATCTGACCACAATGCAATGAAATTGGAAATAAAGAACAAAAGAAACCAGAAAAACCCACCAAATTCATGGAAACTAAACAACACCCTACTCAGCAATCAATGGGTCACAGAAGAAATTCAACAAGAAATTCAACAATATCTACAATTCAATGAAAATTCAAGTACAACTTACCGGAATTTATGGGATGCGATGAAAGCAGTTCTTAGAGGGAAAAATCATAGCTATGAACTCACACATTAGGAACACAGACTGGGAACAAATTAGAACCTTAATGTTGCACCTCCGACAACTAGAAAAAGAAGAGCAAACAAAACCCACAGCGCAAAGACGGGAAGAAATCATAAAGATTAGAGCAGAAATTAACTCAATTGAGATGAAAAAAACAGTTCAAAGAATCCACAAATCAAAAAGTTGGTTCTTTGAAAAACTAAATAAATTTGATAAGCCTCTTGCCAACCTCATCAAAAAGAGATGTAAGAAAATTCAAGTACAAACGATAAGGAATGAAAAAGGTGAAATCACCACAGACCCAGTGGAAATTCAGAAGAGTATCAATAGTTACTTAGAGAATCTTTACGCTCACAGAATAGAAGACACAGAAGAAATGGACAGGTTCCTCAAAAGGTACAAATTACCAAAACTGAATCAAGAAGATATTAAAACTCTCAATAAGCCGATAACAGCCAACGAAATTCGAAACGTAATAAAAAGCCTACCGACAAAGAAAAGTCTAGGGCCTGATGGATTCACAGCTGAATTCTACAAGAAATTTATAGAAGATATAATCCCCACACTCCACAAACTCTTCCATGAAGTTGAAAAGGAAAAAGTCCTCCCAAAATCATTTCTGGAGGCAAGTATAATAGTCATTCCAAAACCAGGTAAAGACACAACCAAAAAGGAGAACTATAGGCCAATCTCCCTTATGAACATAGATGCAAAAATACTCAACAAAATCCTGGCTAATAGAATACAGCAAATCATCAAGAAGATCATACACCATGACCAGGTAGGATTCATCCCAGGGATGCAAGGATGGTTCAATATTCTAAAATTTATAAATGTAATATACCTTATTAATAGACTGAAATCTAAAAACCACATGATCATCTCAATTGATGCAGAGAAAGCCTTTGACAAAGTCCAACACTCATTCATGTTCAAGGTCCTACAGAAAATTGGAATAGATGGACTCTATCTTAACTTGATAAAAGCCATCTATAACAACCCAAAAGCTAATATAATCCTATATGGGGAAAAACTGAAATCCTTTACTCTTAAATCAGGTACAAGACAAGGAAGTCCTCTGTCACCCCTCCTATTCAATATAGTCTTGGAATCATTAGCAACAGCCATTAGAAAAGAGGGAGAAATAAAGGGAATAAGAATAGGAAAAGAAGTTAAATTATCACTATTTGCAGACGACATGATACTTTACTTTGAAGAACCAAAAAATTCACCAAGAAACTACTAGAACTCATAGGGAAATTCAGTAGCATAGCAGGATACAAAATCAATTCTCAAAAGTTGATAGCATTCCTCTATACAGATAACAAACACACTGAAAGGGAAACAATGGAAACAATACCTTTCACAATAGCACCACAGAAAATGAAATACCTTGGGATTCACTTAACCAAGGAGGTCAAAGATCTTTTCACGGAAAATTACAACACCCTAAGAAAAGAGATTATGGAGGTTTTCAGAAAATGGAAAGATATTCCATGCTCCTGGATAGGAAGAACCAACATCGTGAAGATGGCCATACTCCCAAAATTGCTGTACAGATTTAATGCAATCCCTATCAAACTGCCACCAACATACCTCCCAGATATAGAGAAATTAATCCTAAAATTTATTTGGAACCACAAACGACCTAAAATAGCAAAGGCAATCTTGGCCAATCAAGACAAGGCAGGAGGCATCACAATTCCTGATTTGAAATTATACTACAAAGCCACTGTGATAAAATCAACATGGTATTGGCAACAAAATAGACCTGAGGATCAGTGGAATAGATTAGAATATGCAGAGTCATCTACGAAAACACTCAGCCATCTTATCTTCGACAGAGGGGCTACACAAGCTCACTGGAAGAAAGATAGCCTCTCTAACAAATGGTGTTGGAAAACATGGCTTTCTATATGCCGAAAACTACAACTTGACCCAGCTCTATCACCATGCACTAAGGTAAAGTCAAAATGGTTTAAAGATCTAAACATTAAAACGGAAACACTCAATCTCCTGGAAGAGAAAGTAGGAGGAACTCTTGAAGACATAGGGGTAGGTAAAGAATTCATGAACAAACATATATTCGCATGGGAAGCTCTTGAAAGAATGAACAAATGGGATCAACTCTTCTTAAGGAGCTTCTGCATGTCAAAAGAAATTGTCAGCAGAGTGAAAAGACAACCCACAAACTTTGAAAAAATCCTGACTAATAAGCTATCAAACAGAGGACTACTGTCTAGAATTTATGAAGAACTAAGATATAACAGGGCCCTCAAATTTAAAGACCCAATTCAGAAATGGGCATCTGAGATGAATACACACTTCTCAGAGGATGAAATTAAAGAAGTGAACAAATATATGAAAAAATGCTCCACATCGCTAGCCATTTGTGAAATGCAAATAAAAACAACACTGAGATATTTCACTCCAGAAAGAATGGCTATCATAAGGAAATCAACCAACAACAAATATTTTTTTTTCTTTTTTTGTCTTTTTGTTGGAGAGGTTGTGGGGAAAAGGGAACACTTCTCCACTGCTGGTGGGAATGTAGACTGGTACAGCCATTGTGGAGGTCAGTGTGGAGACTCCTCTAAAGAGTAGGACTAGAAATCCCATTCAAGCCGGCTATCACCCTACTGGGAATATTCCCAAAGGATCTGGATACATTGTATCATAGAGATACATGTGTACCTATGTTTATAGCAGCGCAATGTGTGATAGCAAAATTTTGGAAACAACCAAGATGTCCATCACATGAGGAATGGCTGAAAAAGATGTGGTATTTCTATATAATGGAGTATTACTCAGCTATTAACAATGATAAACTTGAAGCATTTATATTGAAATGGATGCCAATTGGACATATACTCATAAGTGAAATAAACCAGACACACATATGTAAATATCGTATAGTCTCCCTAGTATAACAAGCGAAAAGCAGAAATATAAAAGGTAACATACAACAAGTAAAATCAATTGAGTCAGATAAGGCAAAGTGAATGGCTTATGCTGCAGGGTACTAATCAGCTTTGCTTCTGGATGGTTAACAGCCTAAGATTACAAGTCAGAGTTGAAGAAATAGAAGAGCCACAAGGCCAGCCAACATTTTGGACCTAGCCTTTCAAGGTCAGCGAAGACTCAGGACATAGGAGAACCTGTACTGCAATATTATGAGACTCAGGTGAGCTCCAAATTTTCTGAGCAAGGAGATTGTGGAGCCACAGAGGAAAGAGATTGAAGTTCTATAGTGTGCCTGGG
>PVKA01007006.1:0-80194 GCA_004027165.1 Ctenomys sociabilis
ATTGTATTTATTTTTACTTTTAGCTCCTATTTATGGCAGGTGAGACTGGTTTTCCATTTGCAATAATGATATAAAGTTTCCATTCTAAAGACATTTATTTAAGTTAAAAAGAGTCTATTTAAAGAAAAACCCTAAATGAATAATAATACTGGTGCTATACAGACATAGCCCACATGGTAAAGGTGGTGTGGGAACAAATGAAATATGGGAAACACTGACATACAATTCATGGAACAAAGCAGACATGTATTCTGAGAAGGACCATAGAATTTTAGAAGCCCAGAATTCTACAATTTCAGAACCCAGAATCTTAGCACCATGAATCCTAAAGCAAATCATATATAAGATACAACAAAATGTGTTCTCTTACAAAATATTAGCCTGCGAGGGAGGAAGTCTGGAAGCCGAACATCAACCTAATCTCTTATTTTAATGTGGGAAAACTGCGTTCCCGAGAGATTAAGGATGGAAAAAATAACACATATGAAAGAGCTTGATAAAACATAACATGTTCTTCAAACACGAGGGATATTTCTAGGGAGGCTCCAAAGTCACAGGACTTAGACTAAGACTTGGGACTGAAATCAGCCTTCTTGGCTCCTGTCCCTGCATATATGACATCCTTGGGCCCACTTGGCAATGACAGAGCTCTTGAGGTCTTGGGGGACCCAGGCTCAAGCTCTGTGGGAGCTCTGTGAAGGGATGGCCCACTGGCCTCCTCCAGAGACGGGAGCAGAGGAAGGGAGGCGATGGCCGTAGGTCCTGTGCACAGGGCGTGAGCAGAGCTCTGTGAAGCAGGTTGGGCACATTTCATCTCCTCTCCTCATGGAGCTATGGTTTCCACTTGCAAAGCTGTCGTGCTACCAAATACCCTCGAAGGGGAAATCTGTTCTTTGATTTGAACTCAGTTTCTCTCTCAGACCTCCGATTTTCCTTCTTCCTGTGCAACAGTCAGTTACCCAAGCACTTCTGTTCCAATTTCCTAGGGCTGTAAGCTGACTCTTGGGTAAGAGGAGGGTGAGCCATTTGAATCATGGAGGGTCACAGTGGCCACCAGGCTATAAGGCAAGGCCAGACCTTCAGAGCAATTGATCTGACCAAGGGAAAACAGGATCAATAACTAGTTTTGTAAAGGTAATTTAATTTTTCCATGTATTTGGAAATCATGGGCTTGCTTTGGCCAAGGGGCAACTTTCGGCCAAGGGACAACTTTTGGCCAAGGGGCAAGCTGAAAATTGCCGCTCTAGGGTGTGGTGACAGCCCCTTGGATGTTTGGTGAGGTCAGACATACCTTTCTGACTTGGTGCATTTGGGCACTCTGCTTTTACAATTGTCCACCTAGCCACAGGCACAAAATGTAGCCACACTGCTGAGAGAGAGAGGCCTCTGTGGAGGGCAGGGTGGGTCAACAGTACCTCCAGCCCTGCAGCCAGGGGATCTTTTCTTCTGACCACCAGACGTCAACGTGAGTCCAAGTTTCCAGGAGGCCCAAGGCCCTCAAGTTCCCCTCTTCTTGTGGACAGCATCCATCTTCCAGGCCCAAATTTTCACACTGACTTCTGAAGTGTGTTCTCCCTCCCTCTCTCCCAGGAGCTGTTTTATGTGGCTCATGGGAAGGGAAACACCACGGGGCAACAGCAGGCCCTTCCTGAGGTCACCTGCCCACAGCACCCCGCCCTGGCCAGAGGCCCTTGATATGAGTGATGTGGATTCCTACTTGAGTTCCAGGCAGCCCTGTCACGGACCCACAGACATGGCTGACCCTGCCCTGCCCACCCTCTCCCAGACAGGCGCCTGGGGAGGAGGAAAGAAAGGACCACTTTTCCAATGCCGGCCTCAGAGGCAGCTTAGCCGTTCTCTCCACATTAATCATGGAAAAGACAGCATGGTCCAGTTGGGGAGGGAGAAAGCGGCCTTTTCATCAATCGGCCTGCATCATGAGTCTTTGCCCCAGCGAGGATGTTTTTGACAGCTGTCCCACTGTCTCACCATTTCAGCCTCTTCCACCCATATCCCAAAGGACAGCAGGACGGAAGCACTGACACTTCCCTGAGAACATGGCTGATAGCTTGTCTTGCTACCCGTGTCCCCTAGAGCTCTGCTCACAGCTCCTTGGCACCCACCCACCTCCCTGGCCTTACCCTGGGCAGGATTATTAAGTACTTCCTCATCAAAGCCCTGGCCACTTGCATAGGCCTGCAAGCCAACACCAATAGTTACAACTGCCCCAGAATGTTTGGACAGATTTCTGCCGCTAGGAGTTTATGAAGTTGACAGATTTTATGGCTGGGGGAACCATGCTGGCATGAGGGAGCCCATTTCTCCAGGGACTAAATCTGCTGTCTTAAGTCCCTAGTGGCAGGAAGAGGTGGGGAGAGGGCCAGCAGGAAGACAAGAGGGCTGATCAAGGAGTTAGGGGCAAGGTGAGTTAGGGACAGAAGTGTGTGGGTGGTGGCATCAAAGACACTCTTGGACCCAAATGAGGGAGCCCAAACTCTATGAAAGGGGAACGTTAGCTAACAAGCTCCTTTTATAGCCCAAGGAACAGCCACTTGATCTCTCCAAATGCATTATATTTGAAAAAAGTATCTGTGAGCAGAAGACTGAATTATACTAGCTGATATTTCTATTGATAGGCAAATCAAGGGCTATCAGTGATACACCCAGCCATCATATATTTATGACTAAGAGCTGAAGAGTGATTGGGGATAGATAGGAGATCCCTCTAACACTGTGGGGCTGGACGGGAGAAGTTCATCCAGACAGTAAATGTGAAAATGAGCAGAAAGGAAGTGTGTGGATGGCAGGTGTCCTATGTCACCACTGCCACTGGCTCCTGGGTAGGGCCTGGGTAGTTGGGCAGAGCTCTTCAACAGTGCCATTTCTGAGGAGCTCCAAGCTCAAGGAGGTAAGCAGCTAAAGACCTGAGGAAGAGATTCCCACACAGAGGGAACAGCCGATGCAAAGACCCTGTATGGGCACGAGTTGGGGGTTGGGACAGGGAGGCCGGGATGGCAGATAGAGCATAGGCATGACTCAGAGGACAGGGCAGCTGAAGAGCACAGGGAAGATCATGTAAGTCCACAAGAAGCTGAAGGTGAATTCTGGGGGCAGCTGGAAGTCAGAGGCAGTTTGAAGCAAGATCCAGACATCCTGAGAGGGCAGATACGGTCCCTGGAGAGTCTCTGACTTGCATTCCTCTTCCCACCCTGCCATGCTGCCTTCTCGAAGCCATCTGGTGCCTCTGTTCTCTGTGCAAGAGGAGAAAATGCGAGCAGGAATCTTGGTGGGGGTAGCGGCCTCCTGCAGCAGTGATGCCAACCTTTCACACGCCGCAAGGACAGCCTGCTGCGGTGCACGTGCCATGAGTTCGCCACTTCTACCCTAGGCTATTGCAGGAATGGAGCTGCAGGCCACCCTGTCTGAAAGGGTCTACTTTAACATCAGGCTCAGAGAGGAACAGGTGCTTGTCCAGAGCCATCCCACATATTCACGGCAGAGCAAGGGCCAAACCCAGGGCTCCCGGGTTATCTTTCTGCTGTTCCACATGCCCGGCTTGCTCACAACACGCTCTCATCTTCACACTTCTCTGCAGGCCAGAGCCAGGCAGGGGCACTGTGGTGGGACAGGCAGGGGCCTATCTGTGGCAATGACACACAAAGAGGAGCTCAGTGGCCAGGAGAACAGCCAGGAAAGCATGGAACTCTTCCCCATCCCACAGGTAAAACTATTAATACAACAAATGCCCACTTCTTTTCTATTTTAAAGAAATCCATACTTATATTACAGGCTTATTATTAAACAGAGCAGAAAAAAATCCATCAATCTCGGCTCCCTCAAACCTAGCCATCGATAACAATTCGTTCTATGGAGTATGACACCGGATTGGATGGTTCATGTAGATTTCCCCAGATAGGTACTTTGAGGTTGTGCTTTCTCTGCTGAATGTCACCCCAATGTCTAGAGTTGACATACTCTGTACAGTGATGTGCAAAGGAAAGGAGGGCTCCGAGGTCCAACTCAGGGTGGCTGCCGTGAGCATGTGGCGTAGTAGCTACACAGGATCCCATACTTAAAAAGATCTCCTATTCGGCTTAAGCTTCTTAACAACTTATGAATAAGGCACCTACATTGGCAGTGGGCCTGCCTGTTCAGTAGCTAGTCTTGCTGGTCGCCTGAGAGAGGACCCCAGCTCAGCCTGCTCACCGTGTGTCTCTCGCCTTGCTTAGTGCCCTTGCATGTCAGCTAGGCTAACTGGAGTGTGCTTGTTGCAGAGTGGTGGGGAGATGTGGGTGAGAGGGGCTTTCTGGAGAGCAGCAGTCTCTGTGGGATGCTGCTGCTGCTTTTCCTGCAGCTTCACACACCTTCCTCCCTCTTTCTGGGTAAGGAGGTCCCTGCCCTCCTGGCCGGACAAGTGCCCTGCTCCTGCAGCTATCCAGCCTTGAAGTCTCTCTGCTCATTGCTGGGTCTCACAAGTCCTTTCCGGTTTGGCATGTGATAAGTGCAGCCCTCTCCACAGCGATTTCAGGGTGAGACTGCATGGACCACTACATCCCCAAACATGACAAAATGGACAGGGAGACTGAGATAGGACTGCCGTTTTCTACAAGGCCATTCTTATCCAGGTGACAGTTTAACCAGCCAAAGGGGGTGGGAGGAGACAGAGAGAGAGACAGAGAGAGAGACAGAAACAGAGAGGGACAGAAACAGAGACACAGACACAGACACAGAGAAACACACACACACACAGAGACAGAAACAGAACACACACACACACACAGAAGAAGAAAGCTATCATTTAAGATAGTGACAATTTCTTTAAATAAAGGACATTTGACAAAAAAATGCAAAAAGACAGGAAGGATATTCCAGAAATAAAAGACAATCCTAAAAATCGAGAGTGACTCTTTAAGAAGTCTACAAGGTTTTCCTTTCTCTGTCTCAAGGTCGGGGGCCAGCATTTGGGGCTGCTTCTTTAACCTGCTGAAGGAGACTCCCATCTCCTCGTTCTGGACCCAGTTGGGTTTTTTTCAGCAATGGCTGTGATTTTTAAGGAATTTTTTTTTTTTCTTTTTTCCATCTTGAAAGAGCAGCAGGGGCCATCAGTTCCAGAAACTGTTATTAATCCTTGAAAAACTTCGATGTTCCGACCAACATGCAGGCCTGCTTTTGAATGTTTGTAGTGCCTCCCTTTCCCCCTCAGCTTTCAAGCAGGGCACACTTCAAAGGCTGTTTCCCTGCTGGAATAAACACAGGCTCGAGGGAGCGGAGGGAGGCATGGGCTTGAGGAATGGAAAAGAAAATTGTATTTTTCTTCTAAAAGGGATCCAGACCAGAAACTGTATGAACGGCTTCTAGTCCAGAGAACAAACATTCAGGAAGCTGAGGACAGGCCTGGGGGTGTGTGGAGAGGTGGTGACCGGTGCCTGGGTCCTGCGTGCTCCAGGGGAGGCTCTGTGTACAGGGGCCATGTTAGGTGCCTGGAAATGCATTACTGGGCTTCAGAGCTGGACTTTAGAGCCTGCTAGCCTCTTGTCTTAGCAGCAATATGGATGTAACCCTTCGATGCCTCAGTCTCCTGCTCTGTGAAGTGGGGATAATAGTTTTTTCGGTGAAGTCCAAGCTAGTTCATGTAAGTATCATTGCTTATGACCGGGCCCGGCATGTACTTAGGTAAACCCTAGCTGGAGGTCACTGTTGGAATCATTGGTGAAGGTGTCTAGAGGATGGTATTCCTATTTAATTCCCTTTTCCAAAGCCTCCCTGAGCTGGAAAAGTTCTACAGTGCTGGGCCCCTATCATCCAACAGCTCTGTCCTTAAAAAGGAGCAGAGCCAGGACCAGGGAGATAGCTCAGGAGAATAAGTGCTTGCCTGGCAAGCACAGGGTCCTGAGTTTAATTCCTGGTAGCATAAATAAATAAATATAAAATAAGAGGCTCTGGGTTCAATCCCTAGTACTACCTAAAACAAAAAGGAGCAGAACCATTGTTCTCTCCTGGCCCTGGGCTCTGAAGCCTGCTTCTCAGGGAAGAAAGCCAGGAAGCCTGCTCAGCCTCTTATTGAGGCCTCACAGGCCTCCGTCTGCAAAGTGGACAGCAGTGACATCCCAGGAGGATGTGATGAAGGTACAGGGTTGGTGCAGGAAGCTACTTATGCCTTTGTTCCTGGGGAGCCTGCCAGCCTGGCTGCCTAGGTTGTCCTGCTATGTTCCCTGGGTCAGTCAGATCCTGACTTGGGCTAAAATATAAAGTTGTACTTGAGCCTCAGGAAGGAACATGGTGAGGAAGGAGAGAGAGGGGGACAGAGTAGAGGGGGTACCTAGGGACAAGGCTGCTGTGTGGAGACTGGGGCTGAGCAGAGAGGAGGAAAATAGCCCTGACTTAATTGCAGTGGTCCAGGGGAAATGGGCAAGGACAGGTGCCCAGGGAACAGGTAGAGAACGCCCAGGCCAGGAGGGGAGAGCCTGTTCGTGGACTGCCAAGGTCCTCATGCCCTGCCCAGCCATCCAGGGCCTGGGTCACTTCCTCTGAGCCTCCTGCCCCTGTGCGTCCTCTGCCTTCTGGCCGCCTTGATCCTATGCTGTTCCTCATCCCAGCTACAGCGCTGTTTGTTATGTGGACTCTGTGTCAGCTTCTGTCTCACATCTTGAGAAGATGTGAGATCCAGGAGAAGACATGGCATCAGGATTGCCCCGTTGTCCCCTGGGCCCAGCACTGTGTCAAGGCAGTGCTGCTGCAATAAAACTGGTTTGACAGAGAGATTGGAGCCAAAATGACATAGCAATAGCAAGGCTGGGGAAAATTTTTCTTTAGTGATCTTAAACTCAATTCATTTATAAAGCTAATGCTTCCTTTCCTCTTTCCTTGTTCTCTCCTTCCTTCCCCCTTTCGCTCCCTTCTTTTCTCCTTCCCCCTTCTTTTTTTCCTTCTCCTCTTGCTATTCTGTTTCTGTCCTCTTTCCCTTTCTTTCTTTTACTCCTTTCTAAATATATCAGGTGCCACCTGGGTCCCCAGCCCTCCAGTAGGCACTGGATTCCTCTGTTGAACAACACAGAGAAGGTACACATTATTATGAGGCTTATAGTCTAGGGAAGAAGCCTGACAAAAAGAAAAGCAACAACAACAACAATAATAAAAAAGATAAGCTACAAATAAGAATGTACCTTGCTATTTAGAGAAAACAGTCTCGGGCTGCCTGTGCGCCCACAACGTTTGGGCGGGTACGAAGGG
Organism: Ctenomys sociabilis; assembly: GCA_004027165.1. Lineage (NCBI taxonomy): Eukaryota > Metazoa > Chordata > Mammalia > Rodentia > Ctenomyidae > Ctenomys > Ctenomys sociabilis. The sequence continues at coordinate 7,231 of PVKA01007006.1, forward strand.
AAATCTTTGCTGGATGTGGAGGACCTGTGTAGAGTGACGAAGCGCACACATGGGCAAGGATGGCACTCGGTGGAGGACACAGCAGGAGCTCAGGCCAGGCGGGCAGGCGCCACGGGGGTTCTAAATGCCCTGGCTGTGCAACCCCGGGGCAGTCAGAGGCATCCGCCCAGGCCAGGCTCTTCTGGGCTTAAGGAGGAAAGAACCTGGGCAAGGGTGGTTATTGCCCAAGCACAACAGGGCAGAGCAGTGACAGATCGAGGAATCCTGGCCCTTGTCTGAACTCCTGCCTCTGAGCTTGTCCCCAGTTGTTAAAGAAAGGAGCCAGGAACATCTCAAAGTGCTATACTAGGCTAAAATTACAGGACGAGAAAGCTTTGGAGACAGTCTTGCCTAAAGTTCTTGCTGTGCAGGGGGAGGACTAGGGAGGAGAGAGGGGCCAGAGGCCGAGCAAGGCTGACTTGGAGGAGCTGGCTGGCTGCAGGCAGGAGGGCCAGGGGCACAGGAGCCCTGCAGCGGCTGCGCTGGGAATCATGCGGATGAAGCCTCTGTGGAAGAGGCTTGCTTTCCTACCAAATCAGTATCGCAGGAGTACTTATTCAAGGTCACCATGTGCCAGCCACATGGTAAATTAACTGCACTGCCTCAAACTTTAATTTTTGCAACAATCACATGGGGTGGCAACCACTCTCCCCACTTCACAGAGAAAGAAATGGACTCATGGAGCCAAGTGATCCAAATCAGGAAGGCTAAGAGTGCACAGAGGAGCCTGAGAAGTAGGGTGCAAGGACCGAAGGGGCAAGTACAGCAGTGTAGGTGAACTGCCTTTGCAGTAAATGCCAAGGTATAGGTGTAGTGGGGGGGTCAACCTCTGGGGCTCACGGGGAGTCTTCTCATTTGGGGTCCGCTGGGCTGGCTGCAAAGCCCTTCCACTCTGTCCTGTATCTGGGCCTCCAGGAATCTAATTGCCAAGGTGGAAGGCTTTTCCTCATTCACCACGAGGAATGAGGTCCAGAAAGAAGGGTGTGTCCCAGGCCTGCTTCCAGGGCCCTGGTCCTCAGGCCAAAGTTCCTGGGGTGCCTTCCTGCTCCTGGCTCCCGTGGCCTCTGTAAGGGAAGCCAGGGACCAGGTGCCCATGTTTTCTGACTCCCTGTACTACGGGCTGCATTGGATCTCCTACAAGTCCCCACTCTGAGATGCTTTGGAAATAGAACATTGTAGATGCAATGACATTAAGATAAGGGAGTGTGGTGTGACCAGGGAGGGGTGGGGGGTGCTCATCTGGTGTGACTAAAACAACCCCCCAGCTTTTAAGAAACTGAATTCATAAGAACTGCCCTCTTAGCAGCTGGGGCAGAGCCAAGAGCACACACTTCACTGTTGCTCAAGGAGCCCTTCCTCCCTCAGCCTGAGCCAGTTCAAAGTCAACCCTGTCCTTTAGCCCTACTGTGTGTAAAGCCATGCGCTAGCAGTGTGGAAGGAGGTAGGAGATCTGGGTGATGAAGACACAACTCTGCTCAAGAAAATGACAAGTCATCGAATGTGACAGCACCGCGCGGCTTGCCCAGACTGTGCGTAGACTGCATGTGTGCTTGGGGGACTGCAAAAGGCTTCATGGAGGCGCTGACGTGTGTGTAGGATCCCCAGAAGGCAGGCAGCGCTTCATCAGGCACAAATAATGCTGACAGCACTGACTGCGTTGTGTATATCCCACTGTGTGCTTTCCACAATAGCACTTAGAGTCCTCACTGCAGTCCCATGGAGCAGTAGAGTCATGTGGGCTACTTTTGGGCCAGAGATATAGCTCTGAGGCACAGCACCTGCCTGGCAAGCATGAGGTTGCAAGTTTGATTCCTGGTATCAAAATAAAGAGGGGGGCATGCTTTTGTATTAGGAAGAAACTGAGGCCCAGAGAGGTGAAGGACGAGCCCCAGAGCACAGAGCTGGAAACTAGCCATGTGTAGCTGCAAAATCCAGCATGGTCTGTGTGGTGACTGAGCTGGGACGGAGACAGAGGCAGGCATCATTCCTGGCAGAGATGAATGCAAGGCACCAAGACGGGAGAGCCAAAGGCACTTGGGGAGAGTGGGTAGCTCTCCAGCAGGGTGGGCTTGGGGAAGGGTGATGGCGAAGGTGAGAGCATTCCTCCAAACAGAATGTGAAGGCTGGGCCTCTACCCCGGTGTCCCCTGGGTCTTGCACAGCACAGTAAGTAGTTAAGACCCTGGGCTGTAGAAGGGGGGCGGTAGCCTTTGTGTGATTCTGGATGGCATGCTGCATTCATCAGAATAGCTTTCGTTATGCTGCAGTAAATAAATGACCTGGGAGTCTTCACAGCTTCTAACGCCCCAGCTTATTTCTTGCTGGCATTACATAACCATCGCGGCTCAGCTGGGGGCTTTCTCTCCTCTGCAGTGTTCCCGCTCTGGGCCCCAGGCTCCCAAAAAGAGATTGCTGGACCAACTCACCCACACTAGGAATTAACATGTTCTAGCCCAGCAGTCAGGAGCAGTTCGGAAAGAGCAGAGTCACATGGCCCCACCCAATCACGAAGGAAGCAGGAAGTGGCCTCTTCCACGAGCCAGTGAGGCAGAAAGCCAGGAATGTTTTCTGAGCAGCGGTAATGATGATCGCAAAGCTAAGCGGCACTGAATAGCAGTAAAGCGCAGAGTGAAGCACGGATATCCTTTCCAATCTCATTTTAGCTTTCAGATTATTTCTAGGAGAAAGCCTCGGTTAAATACTGGCCTGTCGTTGACACCTTCCCACACCGGCTCATCTCTTTCCAGTGAAGAGCAGGTCTCGGGCTCAGACCTCAGTGTAGCAGCAGTAGCTGGCTGGACATTACCAACAGTATTCAACTTTGGTTGCTCTTATTTTCACCTTTGTCTGATAGGGATTTCTGTTAACAGTAATAGTTTCTTCGAGAAAAGAACTTAATATAAGTAAATAAAACACAAAGAAAAGCAAGTGAGCATTAGAGTCAGAAGGTCTGGGTTCAAATTTAGATTCCTTTATTTAGGCCAGGGAGATGGCTCAGTAGAATAAGAGCTTTCTGGTAAGTACAAGGGCCTGAGTTCAATCCCTGGTTCCACCACCACCAAAAAAAAAAAAAAAAAAAAAAGAGGATTCCTTTGTTTAGCTACCTGCCCTCGGAGAGGTAAGCAAACCTCATAAACCCTCCATTTTCCTATCTGTAAAATGGCAGCAACATGAGTAATGACACTATAAAGTAATTATGGAGCACTGGTCATTGTCCGACCATACTGTCTGACCCGCTGCAAGTCCTCAATGGCAGTAATTAGGAGTGTCTGGCTGAGTGGCCCCTGCCCCGTCCTGGCCTCAGTTTCCCTAGTTGTGCAGTGGGTTCAGGGCATAACCTATGGCAGGCTATTGTCTTTGTTGAGGATAGATGTGATAGATGCAGGTACTTGAACTTCATAGTGGGGAGAGGACCCCAGTGAGCCTGGGCAATGCCCCCTCCCCACCCCTCCCTGCAGGTGTTGTGCTGGACCTATGGCTGACAGCTGTGTTTTCTTTGCTCAGCAAAAGACTGAATCATAAACAGCAGAAATCGGGTGATCCCCCCTAGCCCCCAGAAAGCCTCACCCGAGGGGCTTGGGTGAGAAAAGGCTCCTTGTGTCTGGGATAGAGGTGGGCTCAGCATTCCTCAGATCCAACCACTCAGGCAGACTTGCTCCTGGAACGCAGCTGGGAGCCAGCCCCTGGCCAGAAATAGCACCACACAGGGCAAGGGTGGCTTTGCTGTGGTCTCTTTGCTCGCTCCAAGCGGCCTGCTGGGGCCAGGAGGGCTGAGGGGCACAGCAGCCTAGACAGGATGTGAAGTGCCCCCTGCGGAAATGGTCAAGCTCCTCGCAGCTGTGTCCTGCTCTGGGGTCTGGGGGTCTTTTTCTGGAAGCCCCATCTACAGGGGTGAGGGCCTGCGATGGAGCTAACCTGTGCTAAGAGCCTGGAAGGCCTGTGGCTCTCAGCCTCATCCCCCACACAGCGGCCCTGCTCTCTGCAGCCCGCCCACCCCCCGGCTGCACCTTTCGTACCAAGCCTCCTCCCGGCATGGGCATCTGTCCTGCCCTTGTCCTGTGCAAACGTGCTTGCTCTTCACAGGGCTGCCTTCTGCTCTGCTCCCCCTCATGTCTAGGCAGAGCCAGCCCCTCACGGGAGAGGCCACTCTGCTGTGGCATCCCGGTGCCTCCCCAGACAGCCACCATCTCTGCGATGTTCTTGCTTATTATCCTCTTGTCTACTCACTGCATTGCATTCCTCACTGGAATAGAATCTGTGATGGCTGAGACCATGCCTATCTGTGTTTTTTTTCTGCTCAGCAAAGATCCTCACCAAGAACATCAGTAGTCTTGTGACCCTCCCTGCCCTGCTGAAAGCTCTGTTCTGAGCTCCCCCTCCATAGGCACTTAAAAACTATCTATTAAATGAATGAATGTGCAAATAAATAAATAAATAGAGCATGTGGAAGAAGAATCCTTGGATAATATTTCTTTTATCTTAATAATGGGTACTAATCTGATGAGCTTTCTTAGTGCCTCAATCATACCAAGTGCTTTACATACCTGTGCTCATTTAGAACTTCAAAGTGAAGCAGGGTGGGTACTGTTTCCCAATTTCAGATCCCCAGGGAAGACAAGTACTTGCCAAAGTCACACTGTAAGCCTGGCAGAGTAAGACTGCAACCCCAATTGCCAGGTCGGTCGGTGCTGTCAACCCCACTCCCAGTACGAGGTGGGCTGCACCTTGTCCAAAGAGGAGTGCGGGGTGCTCAAGACTCCACACTGCCTTCCACTCCATCTTCACAAGGTCCAGACAGTGGCCAGCACCTTCCGCCTTATGGCCCTTCACAGAGAGCATAGGAGGTCAGCGTCCAGCTTCTGGGCAGCACAGATGTAGCTAGGCTCTCTGAGTCATCTGAAGCCCATGGCCCGTAGGTCAGCTTCCAGGCCGCCAGGCCATGATTTGAGGCACTTGCCTCTCGCCCAGTTGGAGGATATGCCAGGCTCACCAAGATACACAGGAAGAGCCTGAGGCTGAGCTGTGTTGCTCTGAGCCTCCAAAGATGCTGCTGACTCACACAGCAAACCCGCAGTGACTCAGGGGCTGTGTAGGCACAGGCCTCGGGATGAAGGGAAGGGTCTCTCAGTGGAGTCCTAGTCAGGCCTCAGCTTGTGGCCTGCATACTGGGAGGGCTCTGTCCACATCAGTGATTGCTATTGTCTAGCTCCAAGGTCTTCTTCTCCAGGGACTCTGGTTTCCCTGCCTGTGCATGGAGCAGATGCAGAGAGTGATTCTTTGACGCTGTCATCCATGATTAAGATAATGAAAGTGAGCGAGAACCAGGTCTGTGCTGCTAGTGTGAAGAATTGGGGCTAGACTTTGTGAAGGCTAAGTCATGGGTTAGAGCTGGGAGGCCTGGGCACCAGTCCCACTCTTGATATCAACACACCACGTGACCTTCACAACATGACCTCATCCTTTAGGGCCGCGGTCCTGTATCTACCGAAGGCCAGCTTCCTGTGGGCAGAGTGCCCTATCACTGACTGCACTTATGCCACACTTGGCCCTCTGCTGAGATTGTCCTGGTCACCCCTATCTCTGATTTCAAAGGCCTGGGTAGCACCACTCCATCACACAGCCTTCTGAGTCTTCTGTTTAGAACTGAATTCTCACAGATACTAAAATGATGCATGAATCTACATTTGATGACATAAAAAAATCTGGAATATGTTGTGAAAAAATAGGAGACAGAATAAAATGCATAAAATGTGTTTCTATCCATATATATATATATATATATATATATATATATATATATATGTCTATAAGTAGAAGTGCATGGAGAAAAAGCCTACTAGGATATATTTATGTAAATTATGATAATATCTGAGCCATAAAAATTACGTTGATCTTTATTTTTTCTTAATATTTTTGAGGTTTTTTTACATTACACACAAAAGCATGTTGCTTTTCTGAACAGAAAGACAATTGTACTTTTTTCCAATCAAAAATATTCATTCTAGACTAAGGCCTGAGTGTTGGTTCTGGTTGGCCCTGAGTTGTCTGGGTTTATGTAAGTTCTGTCTTTTCCCTACAACATGAAAGTGCTGTACTCTGTAGCCTCCAATCTCACCAATGTAAGTTCTATGTCTTGGCTTCCCAGTATATTCCTACTAGCTCTTGAAATGTGGTTGATCCTATTTAAGAGTTGAACTCCTTTAGCTCTAAGAAGCCACACATCAATAGCACTCACTATACTGATGCAGTAGTTCTAAATTCTCTCCACATCCTGGTATTTGACCGGGTCACATTTTATTTATTAAAATTTCACTTTTCTAGCAGTACTCTGACTCCTACATTTAGGAGTATGATTCCTTCTAGCTGTAACCATGTGACTCCAATGATAACCAAAATTTAATCGTTGGGAGCCAGACAGACGAATGGCATTTAGTATATGCATGACGTTGTACAACCAATGCCTCTGTGTAGCTCTGAAACGTTTTCTCCATTTGCAAAGGAAACTTTCTCTTTCCCTCTTCTACCAGTCCTTGGCCATCAGAGTTCACATTCTATCTCTATGGATTTGCCTACTATAGATATTTCACATAATATATGAACTTCTGTATTTGATTTCTTTCACGTAACACAGAGTTTGTGACATTTGTTTGTGTTGTAGCATATTTTAGGACTTTATTTCTTTTGATTGCTGATTAATATTTCATTCTCTGTACTTACTAAATTTGGGTTGTTTCCACCTTTTGGCTGTAAATAGTGCAGCTGTGAATGTATGTGTATCTGCTGAGTTGTTGTTTTTAATTCTTTTGAGTGGTTACGTAAGAGTAGAATTGCTGGGTCCTCAATAGTAACTCTATGGCAACTCTTTGCTAACAAGGTAATTCTGTGGTGGTTTTTGTGAGGAACCACCAAATCCAAATTCACCAAAATCCACCAAAGCTGTTATACAAGTCAGTGTCCCTCTTGTTGTCTAAGGGGGCCAGCTGGGTTTCTGTCACCCCATGAATCCTGGTGAACACCCTCTTAGTGCTAAGTCAGAGTCTTGATGCCCAAGTTATGTGGAGGCTGTCCTAGGAGTCCCCCCCCCCCCACAGTGTTAGCCACTGAATTTGAGTCCGGATCCTGCAACTGAGTTATATTTGGTTTTCACTGCACCTCTCCAGGTCACGGGCCAAGAGTCCATACAGGACCATAAGACAGAGTTGACCCCATCATCTGATGGAGAGAAGGCCAGGGAGGCTGGGGTAAAAGCAGGTGGGAGGTGGGTTGTAGGAGGTGAAAAGGGCTAGGGTTCCCCTAAGGACACAGTGTAAAGAAAAACAGAAGGGAGGCTGGAGGCCTGGTCACGGAGGAGAGGGAGGAAAAGGTGGAAAGAAAAACCTAGCCCAATTGCCAATATTTAGATAGCCTTTCACAGGGTAATGGAGAGATCCTGTAGATAGCCAAACTTGAAGGCAACCTTCTTTTAGATTCTGAGTGGAAATAACTCCAATCTTATTTGCTAGATAAAAAGAGATTGGAAAGTGATGGAGAAGGGCAGTTTTGGAAAGAGAAGCCAGGCCACTTCCACTCCTTCAATCACCGGAGTCTGGAAGCTGAGATCAGGGCCCACAGGAGAAAGTACCACAGGCTGTTTTTCTGAAAGGATCTGAGGTGCACAAGAACCCCATAATGAGGCCCAAAATGAAGTCAGGAAGTCTTAGCTGTAGGTGAGGGGATAAAATCCCAGGGGCAAGAAGCAATGTATCTGGATGTAAGGACAGCCCCAGGAGCTGCTTAGGGATCCTCTTGACAGCAAAATGATTTAGAAATCATCTTCTATACTTTAATTTTGAAGATGGAATGCAGAAAACAGGAGGACATCACACATGGATGTTTTCACTGGTCATAGTCCTGCTAAGGGTTTATGGCCTGAAACCTAGAACTTCTGATAAGTTCTATTTCACATGTACATGTGTTTGCTAGCTGCTATGGCTGCTATAGCAAGGTACCCTGAATCAGGTGGCATGAACAACAGAATTGCGTGGCCTCAGTGTTCTGGTGGCCAGAAGTCTGTGGTTGAGGTGCTGGTTACTTTTGAGTGCTGTATGGGAATCTGGTCTGTGACTCTCTGGACACCAGTCACATTATATGAAGGTCCCACTGTCCAGATCCCATTTTAACCTTTTTACCTCTCCATGGGCTCTCTTTCCAAAAAAGGTCACATTCTCAATACTTGGAATTTTTGAAGGGGATATAATTCTATCCATAACAGCAAGACATCCATCACAAAAGAAAAAAATTATGACACATTTATAATTGTATGCACCATATTACAGAGAATATTCTTGACAGGAAATAATTTCCATTTTGCCTAAACATTTCTGAGCTCCCGGTCTTCTGTTTCCAATTTTACAATCCTGATAATTGGAAGAATTTTCCACAGCCTGGCTTCTGGCTCCCTAAATTTCACTTCTTTTCAACACACATGCATCGACTGCCAGGTCAAACTGGAAGAGCCGCTCACATCATTATCCAAACTGGGAACCTGCACCATGTGTCATTGTGCCAGGTGAGTCAGCCCAGGGCAGCAGGAGAGTTCTGGAAGACATTTGTACACAAGACAAGTTGGCCAGCCTAAGTACACATGGAACCTAGAGTTTCACCATGTTTAAACTGTGTTCAACTTCCCCTTCCCCATGCCATAGCTATTCTAAAAGGTCCAGACATGAGGGAAAAGTCATGGATCAGAATGGACTTTGCTTAACCCAACTTGGCCAAATTTTGCAGCACCATGTGACCATGTTGTTAGGGCCCTTCTCAGGGCTCAGAGAGGGAGCCATGCCAGGGAGAAGAGTCTGCCTCTGGCTGGGTGCCTCTCCTCATCTTAAAAATCCTTACTAATGCTCAAACGAGAGAAATTTCCCATGTAGCATCCATTAGCCCAGGGGCTGAGGACTGATGAGGCAGATCTAAACAAAGAAAAATCCAATTTGCAAGGCCCCCACTTCCACCCAGGACTTGGTTTGGAGAGTCTGGGTTCCCTAAGTGATGGGTCAGTGGATGAAGGGGGAAAACTCCCCTCACGTAAGGCTAGAAAATGAGGCCATTCCCTGTGGTAAATATTTTGATTGCTCCTGTAAGAAGTGTCCATCTAGGACAATCTTTAGTAATCAGATGCCGGAGCACTTTAGTAATCAGAGTGCTGGACCAGAAGGAGAGTCCACCAATTAAACCAGGAACATGAACAGCGACACCCCAAATCAGACCTGAGCTACGGGGCTGCAAGGGCATTCTCCCCTGCTTGGAGTCTTGGTTCTGGAAGTTTGGAGCCCCGTCCTCTAGGTACAGCCTATCTTGGCCCAGCAACTTCCTGCTGAGCAGAAACTTAACTAATTCTGCCCTTTGACTGGCCCATCTCAGCTGCTCAGCTGCCTATCTCAGCTTCTGCCCAGCCTGTATTAGGACCAGTGCTTTTACTCATCTGAATGACTCATAATTGGGCATTTTCCTCTCTTAGCCTCAGTGGCTTCGTATGTCAAGGAGGAGACACTAGAGTGTCTACTGCAAGAGGGCTAAAAGGTCTGAATTCTCCTCTCCTATAGACTCAATCCCAGTGAGTGGAAGGCATGCAGCTATTGTCTGTGGAGAAAATCAGAAGGACAAACAGACCCTTGACTTCTATATGGAGGAGGCAGTGTACTTGCAGTGGTTGGCACTTGTTCAGTTGCAAGTGACAGACATGAAAACAGACTGGCATGAGATAGAAGGAATGTGTTAGTTCACATCGCTAAAGCCCAGGGGTAGTTCCAGCTGCAGGTATGACTGAAAGATTCTTGAGTTGAAATGCAATCATCTAAGACTGTTTTCGCCTCTGCACTTGGCTTTGCTTTCTCTCAGAACTAGCCCCAGGCTGGTCTAGGCTTCTAGTCTTCTTGCTCCATGTCTCTCTTCTTGCAGAAGAGAGACAATCTTGCTCTGAAAAATCCAGACAAAAATCTCAGAAAGGAGTTTCACTGGGCAGAGTTGGGTCACTTGTCCATTCCTGAACTGGTCACTGTTTCTAAGGACAGTTGATTCTCTGAGGGTCCATGCTTGGCTTTTGTAGTTGACCCATCAGTGGAGAAGGAAATAGTTTTTTGAGGAGAATCTGGTTCTATCACCAAAGAGGAGGAAATGGTTTGCAAGATGAACCACAAGTACCCAGCAGAGCATTTGCCCAAAGGCTAAACATTTGGGCAAATCTTCCTTTCTCTAAGCCTCAGCCTCTTTATGTGCTGTGGATGACAAGGAGGGCACAAACAAAATCCCTGGCGCATGCCTGTAATCCCAGCACTCGGGAGGCTGAGGCAGGAGGATTGTTGTGAGTTCGAGACCAGCCTGAGCTACAAAGTGAGCTTAAGGCCAGCCTGAACTGCATAGTGAGACCCTGTCTCAAAAAGACAAAAAAAAAAAAAAAAAAAAAAAAAAAAAAAAAATCCCTGCCCTTCTTCCCACTCTAGCGCTTTTGTGAGGTCCTAATGAGCCCATGAGTTATGGTAATAGCTAACATTTATTGAGGCATCACCAGGCATCTGGCCCCGTGCAAAGTAAACTCTTTACACATTTATTTCAGTCTTTATAACCACCCTTGTTGCTGATGAGAAGCAGTTGGGAGAGGTTACAAGGCTCCAACACTGTCACACAGCCAGGAAGGGTGGAGTTGGGGTTTAAATTAAAGCAATGCCCTCAAGCATTCGGCTATATATAAACTGTAAATAATTTTACAAGTGTAAGGGATTATTAGTAACGGTCTGTACTGTTAATAATAGTAATTTTTTAAAACCCCGAAAGGGAAATTCAAATAAATGTTTGTTTAGCACCTACTATGGGCTGATCACTCACCAGGGGCTTAGAAAGAGACATAAATAACTGTGAAGCAAGCACCCTGTGATCTGACAGAGCCATAAACATGCCCCAGGGGAGTGTGAAGAGCGAGAGGGAGGGAGGGCAGTCTGGAAGGGTCTCTTGGAAAAGGTAGGATTTGAGCTGAGCTCTAAAGATTAAAGAATTTTAACAAAAGGGAAAGAGAAAAACCAACCTGTAAGTAACTCAAAGAATCCAAAGACTCGGAGCAGAATTTTTGGAGAAGGGTTAAGAACTTGTACACAAAATGACTTTCACACCAGCAGAAGCTTCAAAAGTGATTGACCAAGTGGGGCACAGCAGTTGCCATGGGAACAGAGGCAAACTTCATCCCTGACATTAGTGATCATCCCTGGCTTCGAGCTGTCAAGCCAGGGACAAGAGACGGTGGAAGCAGGGTTGGGCTGGCCCCTAGAAGAACATCCGGTGAGATTGCTGCCCTGGGAAGCTGACTCTTGTTTCAAAGGGAAGCAGAATTGACAGGTGACACCTGGGTCTGAGAAGACAGGCAGCCAGAGGAAGCCTCTGTGTCACAGACTTAGAGACATCCCAAGCCTCAGGGAGGGAGTGGGAAGGACAGGGAAGCGGCCTCAGGGTTATTGCCAGGATGGTTCCATTCTGACTCAGCATCAAGGTGAGAAGAGAGTTGAGGTGGCTGTACCAGGATGCTGGAGGCTTGAGGGGGACACCCCAAGGTGGGTAGCCCTGCTGTTCCCAGGGCCACTCAGCTCCCCACGGTCTCCGGGGGCTGCTTCGGCCATTCCAATGCACTCAGAGTATTGGCATCTAGCCACTTACATGTGGGGGTGGGACAAAGCAAAGACCCCAAGTACATACAGGCTGGGCAACAGGAGGGCATATAGTGTGATTTTTAATACAGAAAGCATTAGGTTTGAGTGTCAAACCTGACTTTGACACTTCTTAGCTGTGTGACCTTGGGCAGCAACTTACTAAAGTTACTAATTCTAGCCACTGACTGGCCTGTCTCAGCCTCCCAGCTTCCTGCCTCTGGCCCAGCACTCTTACTCATCTGCAAGACTCTTACGCTCGGATGTTTTCCTCTTAGCCTCGGCGGCGGCTTTCTGCTCACCAGCCTTTTCCACCTTTTTCACGTTGCTCAGTTTCTCAGTCTATCATAGTGACTTTCCTCATTGGTGAGACAAAGTATCTGGCCCTCAAAGTTAAAGGAGGAGAGGTTAATTTAGCTACTTACAGTATATAAGGTTTCAGCTCATATCTGGCTGGCTTCAAGGCAGGGTGGCATGGCAGAGGGCACTGCAGAGGAGAAACAGTTCTTCATGGGCAGAAGGCCACAAAACAGCAAGCAACAACAACAGTGCTCTTTCTGTGCCGTATATCCTATCCCAGCTACCCACGTAGGGTGGGGAACCCTTAATCCTATCGCACCATGGACCATTCCAAGCATCACAGCCTTAACCCCAAATCACACGCTCTAGATGCAGCCACATCTGCCAAGCCCCTCCTACGACTGAATGTGGCCTGGGGGGGGGGGGCATCCAGATGCAAACCTTAGCACCCTCTGTGAGATGCATGGGATACTAATTTTACCTACCTCACAGGACCATGTGAGAATTAAGTGAGATAATTAATGTAAGGAATTGTGTGTGCTACCTGGTGCATAGTAGATGTGCAATAAATGCAAAGTACTATACTGATTCTAAATGTCCATTTGGAGTCAATGCAGAGTCCCCACCCCACTCCACCCCTAGGCATGGCACCATTGTTGTGCTAAAATCCAGCTTCTCCAGGTGTACACCAGGATGACAATGAAAGCATTAATTTCAGTACTGGGACTTAGTTATCTTTTTTTTTTTTTTTTTTGTCTTTTTGAGACAGGGTCTCGCTATGCAGTTCAGGCTGGCTTTAAGCTCACTTTGTAGCTCAGGCTGGTCTCAAACTCACAACAATCCTCCTGCCTCAGCCTCCCGAGTGCTGGGATTACAGGCATGCGCCACCACGCCCGGCTAAGGGACTTAGTTATCTGTGTGTACCCAGAGACCCTGGTCCTGAAGGAGGAAGGCAAAGCTCTATTCCCTGAAAGCCAAACCCAGGTGCCGGAGCATCTTACTACAGGAGTCAGGAGCCACTGCAAATTTTGCAGAGGAATAACTTGATCAGGGGAGTGCAGGTTTTTGCCCTGAGGCTCATAGGAACAGAATCTAAGTATGCTGACAATAGAATTTAAGAATACGAACAATAACAATAGCTATTATTTTGAGAGAGCTTTTTGTACCTGAGACGCTATGCTAAGAGGTTCACATGTCTGATGTAGCCTTTGTAGCAACCTTAGGAAGGGGGTACTATTATTCTCATTTTATTAATAAGAAATTTGGGGCCCAGAGAGGTTAACTCAGGTAGCTAAGTCACACAGTTAGCAAATGGCAGAGCTAGGCTAGAACACAGGTGATCTGGTATCAAGGGATCTCATGTTCAGCTAGGACATTCTTTTTTCCTTCTCAGAACCTGCAGAAGCTCTTAGGTTGTAGCCTGGGGGTGGGCTGCCTGCCATCTGCATGTTGGGGACCCTGCCATTTCTTTCAGAACATCCTCCACCATTTTTCTGGGACTTCACGTCTTTCTTTGAGTACGCAAGCTCATGTGCACTCAGTGCGTGCGTGTGTGTGTGTGTGTGTGTGTGTGTGTGTGTGTGATAGCAAAACTTCAACCGACTAGTGAGGGCAGAAGGCTCCAGACATCAAAGTGCACAGAGCCCCGGATGGATGGGCTGGAGGCAGGCCTAGGTCCTGCTAGGCTACCAGCAGAGGCCATGGCGGGAACTTCTGAGAACACAGAGAACAAGTCCTTTCATACAGCCTCCCTTTGAGCTGGCCTCGGGTGGGGCTGGGGTCAGTGGCGGAGGATGGGGAGTGTGCGTGGAGGTGGGGCCGTAGTTGAGCTGCGCAAACAGATTGGGCCATGGCTGTGAGCACAGAGTGCTCATTGTGCAGCTAGAGCTCTGCTTTCAATAATCCACTGGGAAGAATGTAGCACTGAGCGCCAGAGAAAGAAGCCATTGAAATGCCCATAGCTGGGCCCTGTGAAGGGTTAAAGGCAAGGGGGCTCTGAGTGCCCAGGCTCTTGCCACAGTTGGGTCCAGTGGTTGGTACAGGGATCCTGACCATGAAGGGGCACTCAGCGAGACCACCCAGAGGGCCAGAAGGGAGGGTCAGAGCAGATACATGTCTTCCTCCTGGGATACTAAGGGGCTGCCCCAGCATCATGGTAGAAAACTTTTTTCTCCATGAACCATTCTGTGCAAGTAACGGGCGGCAAACCCTGGGCCTTGAGCCGCCCCCTCCACCTGCCCACTCGGGAACAGCTCGTCCAGGAAGTCTATCTCTCCTGGATTTCTGACCAGGGCCCTGCCACCCACTCTCCATAACACAGCTAGCATGGCTTTTTAAACACTTCTGAACTTTTTGTGAATCATTAGTTAATTATGATTAATGAGGCACTACCGGGGTGTGTGGAAGTTACAGTGAGTACCAGGAGTTACTAATCCAGGTGACCATGGGGCCCTGTGGAGCTTTCGAGAGGGGCTACTCATCAGTTGTCATGGGTGGAGGTGTGCCCCATACCCAGGGCCACCTGTGCTTTCACTGCAAGAGTGTGTAGGGTTTGAGGTGAGGGTGGTAGATACATGTAGAAGGCAACATAGCTGCCCCAGGAGCTACCAGCATCACCAGAACAACCACCACTGTGCAGCTCCCTTGACCCCACAGAACTTTGCTGCCTTCCTGACACCCATGTCTAAGAAGGATGTCATACAACTGAAGCAGAACACATTGTGCATACCGGTCATTTTGAGTGGAAACCTTAAAAAAATAGACAATTAATTTCCTGGCTTTCATAAAGAGATCCTAACAGGATTTAAACTTGCAGGAACAATCCATCATTCTCTTTTTGGTTGTGCTAGATACAGCTGATGCCCTTGGGTCTATTCTGAAAGATATAGCTCTTTGCTACTGCCCCAAATGGTCCTAAATTCCCAGGCTTTTGGAATTCACCAATCTGATTTTATGTTTATTATTTTATTTCTCTTCAATGTTTTACTATGAAACTATGTGGCTATAAAATCGGAATTGCTTCAAGCTGCTTTCATATACATTGCTTCTGAGCTGCTTCTAATATTCTTGTATAAGAAATGAAATGATTTGCACTGTGAGAACTGTAAATGAAGTGAGCGTCAGTAGGCTCAGAGTAGCGCAGGCCAGGGAGCTCTCCTCTGAGGGAAGGAATTGAGCTCTGTGATATACTGCTTCTAACTGTTCAAAACTCATTGTGTTTTCCTTCATTAGGTGGTCCAGCCCCGACAAACTGACCTCTAGTGAAAGGGTGCCGATGTGCGTAATCTGCGAGTCTTGGTTCCTCACTGAGACACAATACTGGACACCCACAGCTCTAACAAGGAAAGATTTGTTTTGATTCATGGTGTGTGGAGGCCTTGTCCACAGTCAGCTGGCTCTGAGGCAGGGTGGTGTGGCAGGGGAGCAGCAGCTCGCCTCACAGTGGCAAGAAGTAGAGAGATGAAGGGAGAAGAGAGCTGCTCGGTTCTGGGCCACGCCTCAGTGGCCCATCTCCTCTGGCCAGCCTTTGCCTCCCAATATCACATCTAGCAGTAAACTCATCAGCAGACACCCCCATGATCTAGCCACCCCCAGACCCTGCCCCAGAGCAGGAGGCTTTGGGTAGGGACATCTAGATATAAACCATAGTGCTGTGCGTGAGGTCTGTGCCAAGGGCAGTGCGTTGGAGGGAAACAATATTTGAAATCAAAGGTGACCAAATATAAATACCTTCTCACTTACTCATGTGCGCCCGTGCGCACGCACGCGCACACACACAGAGCAACAAAAGACAAGGCCATGAAACAGACTCATCCAATTTTTCATTTTTTCTTTCTTTCTTTTTGTTTTTTGCAGAACTAGAGATTGAACTCAGGCCCTTGAGCTGGTCAGGGAAGCCCTTATTCCACTGAGCCATCTCCCCAGCCCCCAATTTTTCATTTTTTAATTTCTGCATTCTAAAATGCTGAGGACACACAGAATAATGACATTTTCAAGTTGGAACGAACTTTCAAAGTCTTCGTTTTGCTCCCTGTTTTAGTTCAGGAATCTCTTCCACCTAGACAAATAGGCCCTTCTTTTTTTTTTTTTTTTTTGCCTTCTTGCTTAGATCCAGTTATAGAGAATTCAGTGCTTTTTGAAGTCTGATCTCATCAATGGAAGAGAAACCTCTGACAGGAAGTAACGAAACTACATCCCTGCCACATCTGATCTGCATTTTCATGGGCAGATGTTAGGGTTCTTTTTTTTGGTGGGGGAGGAACTGGGGATTGAACTCAGGCCTTTGTGCTTGTCAGGGAAGCACTTATTCTACTGAGCCATCTCCCTGGCCCTGATGTAGTGTTTTAAGGGGTAAAGCACATGCATGTGAATGGCACAGACCTTTGTTTGTATGGGTGGGCATTTCTGATGCCAACTACCTTGGAGGCGGCTGGGGCTGGTATGGAAAATGCAAAGGCTGGATTAGTCTGTGAGACAGGGAATGTCTGCTCCTCTGAATCTTTCTTCTTTTTTCTTTTGGCAGAACCCGGGATTGAACTCAGGCCCTTGCACTTGCCAGGGGAACGCTTATTCTACTGAGCCATCTCCCCAGCCCCTGAATCTTTCTTTTTGAGCCTGAACTTGAATGTCTTGGGGCTTGCAGAGTCTGGTTGGGTGGAGGTCGGGCTGACAGACTGTGGCGGGAGGCAGCTAAGCACCCTGGAGAGAACGCGCAAAGCGAAGATAAGTAGCCAATCCTGAAAGCAGTGTGACCTGGATTCCTATCACACTTTGTGTTTATTTCCATCTTGTCATCCCTGAGGCTTTGGAAATGTCTGGTTTAAATGTTCCAGCCTGGCCTAGCTGTGGAGTGTCATTCAAGCCAGAGCTGCGGTCCTGTGTTTGTGTCCCTACAGCACTCGAAGGGGAATGGCCGAGGAGGTCACTGTGGGTTTTGTGACTACCAAGACCTTCCTAGGAGAAAAGTGAATGTGGGATACTGAAGTTGGCCCAGAGGCCCACTACTGTCCTCACCCGTTATTGCCATCCTTTTGTTAAGCAAGCTGCCAGAGTTCCCACAGAAGTGATCCCTTAAATTGGCCTGAAGCCTGTCTCCTGGTGACTTTCACCCACAAGGTTGAGTCCTTCCTGTCAAAAGCACAGAGAAGGATTAGAACTGTTTACACTGAATGAGTGCTTACTCTTGCTGGGCATTTTACTGACCATTAAAAAGTATATCTCATTTGTGTTAATATTCCATCTTACAGACCAAGAAATTAGATCAGATCTTGGAATATGTGGTAGGATTTGAACTCAACCTCATGCCAGAGCTTACCGTTCTGGACTCTGAAATACTGCCTGTCTTGCCCCTACCTGGCAGAGCCCCCAGGCACTTGTAATCCTGTTCCCCTTTTGGGTAGTGTGAAAAACCTACTCCCACCATGTTGCTGTTTTTCTTTGTGCATGGAGCCAGGGGAAGGTTGCAGCGGCCAGTTCCCCTGACCAAAGTCTGGGACAATGTAAAGAATGCAAAGCCCAGGCTGGCCTGGCATTTGGTGACTCGTCCCACTTTGACATCCAGGACAGCCTGGGCTGAAGCCTCTGGCAGCACCAGTTTAGCAACCTTCTCCTTAGGACGGTTGCTTTTCCTGTCCTCAACATTTTTCTTTTTCTGCCAGAACAACAGGCTCGGTTTTCCCTTCTTATAAATCTGGTCACCTAAATATGGGGCTTTGAGCAAACAGGAGCTGCTGGCCCCACGCAGCCCTCATTTCGAAACGCAGATTCTCAAAAGGCAGCTATTTTGGGGGGTCTGGTTTCTTTCCCCATACACAGTGGTTTTCAGCAAAAGGGAAGTGATCTCGGCATGGGAGTGGCAGGAGCAGGGCAGACACACCGGGCCAGTTTTTTTCCCCCAGGTTCCTGAGACACCAGCCCTTCTAGCAGCTCCGAGAAAAGGTCTTTGATGACATAACTGTGAAATTTGGCTTTACCCACCTGCTCCTGGAGATCAGCAGTGAGCATGTTAAATCTATGGTCCTTGGAGTAAAGTTAAGCCTAGTTCAATTTGTTTAGTCTAGTATTCTCATTTGAAAATGGAGCCCATTAAAAATCTGTAAGACAATGATGAAAGCTGAGGTTACCAATAGCTGCTTGGCTTGATACATTCCTTTGGTCAGTGTTCATTTGGCCTATGCAATGCTGAATTCTCCTTTAAAGCAAAAGGGTTGAAATATTCCCACATTAATCTGGACTTGGGCACTCCTCACGAGAAAGCAGAAGATCTGAGACATCAGCCCACATTCTTGGGCTACGCCGGGCTGCTGGAAACAAGGCTTCAGTCTTTAGCTGGCTACAGGCCTTGTGCTTCCCAGTGGCAGCGCCACCCCAGCCTTACTCACTTGGACACATGCCCGAGTCTCCAGCCCTCTAACGTGGAGGTGTCCTTGGTGGGAGCTGGCTTGGGCGGCCCTGGAAACCCACTAATGCCTTCCATCCTGCAGCATGGGCTGACTTGTGTGCTGGGCCCAAGAGATGTAAGATGTGTACAGCGTCCTGCCCTCTGGCTCCAGGGGCTGGACGTGAAGATTCTAGTTGGGAACTGCAAAATGAGGAAGGGAAGGGTTTGGGCAGAGGAAGGCTGGCAAGGACCAAACCTGCCAACGGGCCAGCTCACGGAAGGAAACTGCTACTCAAGTAGCCACTGTGAACCCCAGCGAAGCCGCTAAGCATAGCGGCCCACGTGCACCTCCCCTCCCAGTGCCTTTCCCCTGCTGAGATCTCTTCACTTTTGTGGCTCTGCGACCTAGAAGCTTGTCAAGACCTCGGATTCTCCACGGGTAGAATGCACCGGTTGGACTTGAAAATGATGCGCGCCCCTTCCACAGCTGGCACGCACAAATGCCAAGACTTCATAATCCAGGAATGTCTAACTGGGCCATTCCGGAGTTGTTCCACCGAATTCCAAGCAGCCCCTCCCTTCTCCCCGGGAAGGGGCGGGTGTCGGAGCCGGCCGGCAGGTCTGAGCTCCCGCCCGGGGGAGGAGCCCTCGCTCGCGTCCCGCCCCGCCACCTGGGTCTCGGCCGTCCGGGCAGATGTTACAACTTTCTCGCATTCTCTCCCGCGGTGTCCCCCCACCCAGGCCAGCCCAGCCCAAACAGCCCTTGTCTCCCTCCTCTTCCCTCCGGGGTCCTGCCCACCTCTTTGTGGGGAGCCCGACTGTTCTGAGACTCCGGGCGGGGCCAGAGGCCAGCCCAGGGCTTGAGGGTCGGGGAGAGGGGAGGAGAGAGGGAAAGCAGAGGCGAGAGAAATTAGGAGGCGGGAGAAATCCGGGGCATAAAGGAGAAGGAGAAGCAGAGGATGGTGGAGAGCACGTTTTGGAGGCCGATACGCTGTGTCCCAGGCTGGCCCGGCTAAACTGGGAGAGAGAGAGTGAGGGGGCGCAGGGCGCGTTCTAGGGTGGCCCCGGGAGCTCCGCGCGGGCCTGACCTTCCCAGGCGCCCGGCTGAAGCCGCTGCCTTCCTGGGAAGAGACACCTGGCCGCCCCCCTGGGGCACTGGGTGCTTCCGTAGCATCCAGGCGGGTTGGCGAGCCGTGCGCCCTAGGCGCGCGAGGCACCGAGGCCCGGAGCCCTGCGCGCCTGCACTGGAGGGCCGGTTCGGCGATGCACGCCCTCACCGGCTTCTCTCTGGTCAGCCTGCTCAGCTTCGGCTACCTGTCCTGGGACTGGGCCAAGCCGAACCTCGTGGCTGACGGCCCCGGGGAGGACGGAACGGAGCAGACCTCGGCCGCTCCGCTGCAGCCTCCCCACATTATCTTCATCCTTACCGATGACCAGGGTTATCACGACGTGGGCTACCATGGCTCAGATATTGAGACCCCTACGCTGGACCGGCTGGCGGCAGAGGGCGTCAAGTTGGAGAATTACTACATCCAGCCCCTCTGCACGCCTTCACGGAGCCAGCTCCTCACCGGCAGGTAGGTGCAGCAGGACCCTTGTAGCTGGGATCCTAGCTCTCAGTACTCCAGTAGATTTTCCCGTCAGGCAAGTCTAGCCTGGGACCTGGGAAGCCTGCGTTATGGACTTCTTTTCCTTCCATCAGGCTGAGAGATCATTGGAAGTCCTTTGCTCTCTTTGGGCCTCAACTTGCCTACCATTATATGGAATGGGTCTGATCATCTCTAGGGCTCCCTCAGATGTTCTAAGACGTGCACCTTCCACACAAGGCAGAGCTGTCCTCCACTGGGAGATGTGGCAGCCTGTGGCATCTATTTTGAATGCCTCTTCTGTTAACAACCCCAAACCTCCATACTTAGTTATATCTCAATTTTCTTGTCCATAAAATGGGGCAAAGAACAGTTGAAAAGGAGCCGTGAGTGTGGAATAAGTTGCGTGTAGCCTGCTTTTCCGTAAGTAAATGGCAACTGTCACGGGGAGTATCTGGTCCCTACACTGTGCTGTCACAACACAGGGGAGAACTAAGGAATTCACGGGGGTGGGGGTAGAAAGACACACACAGATGAACTGGTTACTTCACTCTTCAAATCTCTGTTTTTATCTCCAAAATCCTTCCAGTTGGCGAGGGCCCCCAAGAAGATGTGCTGCTTTCTTCTTAAGGAGACACCCCTGGCAGGGCAGCAAGATTACAGGGTTATAAAAGCAGGGAAGTGGGAGAGGGGTTGTGGAAGGCAAGCTCTGGCCACTTAGGAGAAAATCCTAAGGCTGAAGCTAATCTTTCTTGAAAGGGAGCCAAGGTATATTTTCTCCCAAGTTCTACCCCAAAGTGTAATCCCTGTCTCTCCTGGGTGGAGAGAAACTGAGGCAGGAAGTCTGAGAGGGCCTAGCCTCGTGCTTGGGCCAGGTTTCTAGGCCTTGTGGGAAAAGAGGGCTGCTTGGCAGGGGCCCTGGAGCAGAACCCAGTGGTGAGCTCTTTCTTTCTTGGATCTAGAGCTTACCATTCAGGACAGAGAAGACAGGACAGGAGGAGGGGATGGGTGTGTGTCTTCTACAGGTGGGGCTGTGATCCTGGTGGCAGAGGCAAGACATCCACTGAGTTCCTGCTGAGGTAGAAGGAATCTGCGTTTCATGCATTTTGTACAAGTTAGCCTTTCTCTCCCTAGAGAGTGATGACATCTGGTTTAAGCAGTGGAAGGAGTCGCCAATGGGGCAGCGCTCCAGCCTCCTGATCCGTGAAGTTAGTCGAGCCTGGCGGGCGGCGTCGATTCTCCACCCTCTGCAGTTGGCTGCCTCAGACCAGTGTTCCATGCTCCATGCTTGTCAGCATTTGTTAATGCTCCCAGTGCTGTTTGGAGGAGCCAGAGAGGGTCACAGTTTTTCTGATCACTTACATACAATAGGCTTTGGAAAATCAGACAGCCCACCCGCTTGAAAGCTAGTGCTCCAGGGAACCCCAGCTTTATGAAGAGCAGCTCAGGGAAGAATTAGGGCCCTGGGACACTAGGGTGCTTCTGTCAGTAGAGTGCATCATTTAATCAGCTTGACCAAGGTGTGGAGGGGCTGTTTCACCAAAGATTTTGAGCATGGATTGCGTAGCCAGGGGGTCAGATGTTACTGCCCCTGCTTGCCAACTTTCTGATCTTGGGCTAGTTGCTGTATTGTTGGGAGGCTCTGTTTCATTATCTGTAGAGTGGGACAAGAATAGTCTCTGGCATAGATTTTTAAAATGAGAATTAAATGAGATAATGTATGTATGTCACATAGTGTTAAAATGGGAGCAGTATCTAATTATAGCTAACACTAATAACAGCTTTAAAAGAAGGAAATCAAAACAGAAACCCCCTTACCTATCAAAGTGTCAAGAACTCAGGTCTTGGTTAGTCTGGGTATATGGGAATGAGAGAAGGGCATGGGGTCCTGGCATACTTGTGAAGTTCCAGGCTTCTGGCTCACTGTAAATTTGCAAGACACCATAAACAAAACTGGGATATGGTGTGTAGGCTTATAATCCCAACACAGAGGAGGCTGAGGCAGGAGGACTGCAGTGAGTTCAAGGCCAGTTTGAACTATATACTGAGATTGTCTGAAAAAAAAAAAAGAAAGAAAAAAGAAAACAACCCCATAAAGCAGATCACATGTTGGTTTTGACCACAGAAGGAGCAAGACAGGATATGAATGTGTAAATGAGGAATTCAGGATTCTGCTAGGCATTTATTCCTGCCTTCGAGCCTTAGTCTTTGTGAGTAACCTGGGTCCAGGGGCCACATGAGCTGAGAAGCAAGCACATAGCAGCTGGTCTCCTAAAATTGGGAACTAGAGAGTTCTTAGTGATTTCCACACCAACTAGTCTGCTTGCACACGGCAGACTCCAAGCTGAAGACCCCTTGGGGAATGGATGTGACAGCCTGGGTTGCTGAAAACAAGTTCCCAGGTGAGCTCTGCAGTCTTGAGTCTAGCCTTGGTCACTGAGTTACCTTGGGAAAGGCCTTTCCTTTCCTCTGACCTTAGTTTCTTTCATAGAGTAGGTGAATAAGCCAGGAGAGGAGTGGGATCCTTCTGGCTCTAAAGCCTCCTGAATGCCATTGACTCATTCATTCATTCATTCATTCATTCATTCATTCATTCATTCATTCATTCATTCCATAAATAACTGAGTGTGCTTTAAGTATTATCTGGGTGCTAGGAACACAAAGTTGAGTAAAGGACAGTTTTATTACATGTCATTGGGTCCAAAAGCATGGACACTAAGTGTGATCCCATGGCCAAGTGAGACCATGAGTGTGTGTACTAAGCTCTGGAGAACAAACAAGCAAAAGTGGTGCATTCTTTGGGAGAGCTATGGGGAATATTATAGCTGGGGTAACATTTCAGCCGGGCTTTCAAGAGTGAGTAGGAGTTTGCCTGGAAGAGCAGGATTTGTGTTAGACTTTAGAGCAAGTTTATGGCTTAGAGAGCTCAGGGACTCTCAAGTTTGGAGCCAGACTGCCTGGGACAGGCAGGACAAATACCATTGCAGCTACTCGAAATGTGAATCACCAGACAAAGAATTTAACTTGCTGAGCCTTAGTTTTCTTATTTGGGAAATGGGAATAATTACACGTACCTCCTAGTTTGTGGTGACGATTGAGTAAGATCATTGAAAGGGCTTAGCATGATGTCACGCACACAGGGAGTGCTTTGTGTTAGCTATTATTTTTGTCATTATCAATCTAGGTTCAATTCTTAATTCTCCAGCTTCCTAGCTGGACAATTGGATTAAGCATCTGGGCTTTTGTCTCATCTGTACATTGCTAGTAATACCTCCTTCAGTTGGTTTTCAGGGTTCAGTGAGATATTGCCTTTGAGGTGCTTAAACCCTTGGTAATGTGTGGTTGTTGGTGTTTTTGTGTACTGCTGGGACCAGAGGCTATCTTGGGGTGGTGCCTGGGGTGTTTGGTAGGACCAGTGGTCTGCAACTCACTTGTGCCTTCTTCCCCCCCCCCCCCGCCAAACAGATACCAGATCCATACAGGACTTCAGCATTCCATCATCCGCCCTAGGCAGCCCAACTGCCTGCCCTTGGACCACGTGACCCTGCCCCAGAAGCTGCAGGAGGCAGGTTACTCCACCCACATGGTGGGCAAATGGCATCTGGGCTTTTACCGGAAGGAGTGCCTGCCCACACGCCGGGGCTTTGACACCTTCCTGGGCTCCCTCACAGGCAACGTGGACTACTATACCTACGACAACTGTGACGGCCCAGGGGTGTGTGGCTTCGACCTGCACGAGGGAGAGAGTGTGGCCTGGGGGCTCAGTGGCCAGTACTCCACCATGCTCTACGCCCAGCGTGCCAGCCACATTCTGGCTAGCCACAGCCCCCAGCAGCCCCTCTTCCTCTATGTGGCCTTCCAGGCCGTGCACACGCCCCTGCAGTCTCCCCGAGAATACCTGTACCGCTACCGCACCATGGGCAACGCGGCCCGGAGGAAGTACGCAGCCATGGTGACCTGCATGGACGAGGCTGTGCGCAACATCACCGGGGCCCTCAAGCGCTATGGATTTTATGACAACAGTGTCATCATCTTCTCCAGTGATAACGGCGGCCAGACCTTTTCAGGAGGCAGCAACTGGCCCCTCCGAGGACGCAAAGGCACTTACTGGGAAGGGGGTGTGCGGGGCCTGGGCTTCATCCACAGCCCTCTGCTCAAGCGAAAGCGACGGACCAGTCAAGCGCTGGTGCACATCACCGACTGGTACCCGACCCTGGTGGGTCTCGCAGGTGGCACCGTGTCAGCGGCTGACGCCCTCGATGGCTATGATGTGTGGGCGGCCATCAGTGAGGGGCGGGCCTCGCCTCGCACGGAGATCCTACACAACATCGACCCGCTCTACAACCATGCCAGGCACGGGTCCCTGGAGGGCGGCTTTGGCATTTGGAATACTGCAGTCCAGGCTGCCATCCGTGTGGGCGAGTGGAAGCTGCTGACCGGAGACCCTGGCCTTAGTGACTGGATTCCACCACAGACGCTGGCTGCCTTCCCTGACAGCTGGTGGAATCTGGAGCGGATGTCCAGCGCCCGCCAGGCTGTGTGGCTCTTCAACATCAGTGCTGACCCTTATGAACGGGAGGACTTGGCTGGCCAGCGGCCTGATGTGGTCCGAGCCCTGCTGGCCCGCCTGGCTGACTATAACCGTACAGCCATCCCTGTGCGCTACCCAGCTGAGAATCCTCGGGCTCATCCTGACTTTAATGGGGGTGCTTGGGGACCCTGGGCCAGTGACGAGGAAGAGGAGGAAGATGAAGAGGAAAGCAGGGCTCGAAGCTTCTCCCGGGGTCGCCGTAAGAAAAAGTGCAAGATTTGCAAGCTCCGATCCTTTCTCCGTAAACTCAACACCAGGCTGATGTCCCCCAGGATCTGATGGGTGGAGTAGCGGGATCTTGGTCCCTTAGATAGATTTCCCCATTTCAGCCTGGTCCTGCTCCTTCTCAGGTAGAAGCCTGAGGTTGAGTCTCCATCTGTAGGGAAACAGAGGGCATAGAACCCCTCAGTTGTAAAGGGTAAGAACCTCGCTGAGGGATGGGAGTAAACAGACTGGATGCCTGGGTCCCCCTCCTGCCTCTTCCCTGATGCTGTGACCTCAGGTGACCCATGGGAGCTTCCTGCCTCAGTTTCCACATCTGTAAACAAGCTCTAATGACTTTGTGGCTGTGGGGTGCACACAGTCCCCTAACCTCATGGTGGAGTCCTGGGTGGAGCTGCCACACAGCTTGCACTAGGAGGCCTTCCCTTCATCCTGAGCTCCATTGCTGCTTGGGTGAGAGACCATCTGGAGGCAGCTTCCCACTGGACATTAGCTGGAGCCTGGCAAGCTGGCTGCTCTTTTAAGGGACCTGTAAGTGAGGGCAAAGGTGGACAAGCTGGGAGGCTATCCTTCTTGGGTCTTCATGTGGCTTAGGCTAGTCCTGGCCAGATCACCAGGGCATTGGCGGAAAGTTCTTTCTGCCCCTGGCATCCAGAGACATTGCTGGGTCCTCAGCTGCTTAATATCAAGGTCAGTAGAAAGAGCTGTGAACAGAGTCCCTGAACTGATGATCTCCTGTGACCTTAGGCACCGTCTTTCTGCTCTGGGTCTTACTTTCCTGGCTCTGCCTACCTCAAAGAGATGCAGACGACTGGCCCATCTTGTGGTTGTGAAGGAGCCTGTGAACCTGATTAAATGCCCGTCCACGGAGGCAAACAGTCCATTGCTGTCTGTGAACACATCTGTGTATGGGGGTGGGTCAGCGTGTGGGTCCAGGGGTGGGTGTGAGCTCTTGGACAGCTGAGAGAGTGGCAGAAGAGGTAGGCAGCCTGGCCAGGAGGCAGAAGGTGTGAGAATCCTGCCACAAATACATGGTATAACCTCCTGCAAACCTGTGACCTACTCTGGCCTCAGTGTCCTCCTACAGACAGCAGATGACCTAAGGGTCTTTTCCACTTGGCCATTCTGGGCATCACTGGGTGTGCATTCTCGGGTACACAGGCTGAGCAGTGGGGAGAATGAGCATGGGGGTTGCGAAGCCTGCTTGCTGCATAGCATCTCCATCCGCACACTGCGTTCTGCATATCTCCCTTCAGGTTCCAGTCGGCGCAGTGTGTGTAGGCGAAAGCCCTGCTGTGAATTTTGAAAATAGTTATTTTTGTCACTGGCAAAGGAGGACTGTTAGGACTCGTCAGCTTGTGGATGAGCGGGATGGGTGGGGTGGGGTGCATGCAGTGTGGTGGGGGTTCAAGTGTTGGTTAGAGAACTGCATCCCAACTGCAAGGACAGGCGGGTGAGACTGGCCTGGGGCCATAGCGTGGAAGTGACCGTTGTGTCCTAGGCCTTTCCTCCTGGCCCTGTGCTTTTTGCCGCCTGTCACCTCCCCACCGGACCTTTTCCCTGCTTCCGCTATGGTGCCCAGCTGGTGGGGCAGGGACCAGGATTGCAGAGGCTTTTGATGTTGGTGACTGCAATATTTTTGCCTGCTCAGGAAGAATCCATTAGGGTGGATTCTTGGCTAGGCGTACACCAGGGATGGGTGGTCCGAAGTGTGCCTCCGACTCAGGATGCTCCTGCTCTGTTGGGTGCTCCTTCTAGCTGTATGTGCTGGGCCTTCCCAAGAGACGTGGAGCCAAGGCCTCCTTGCAGCTCCAGGCTTGCACTAATTTATGTGGTTGCCTGCTGAGCTGGGCCTGCACAAGGCAGCCTCTAGCCCTAGCACCAAGGCCCACTCTCTGCAGATAATCTGGCCTCAAAGTTTAGAGACCACTGAGGACAGGGCCTAGTGCCTACTCCTGGAGCCTCTAGAGAAGGAGACCTGGCCAGATCTGTGCCCTGTGCAGAGCTCACCTAAGTCAGAGTTCTAGTTTTCCTGAAACTAACTCCATTCCCACTTCTGCTTGCAGCCTGGACCAGGGAGAGATGGTGGCTGGTCTGGGCCTTAGCTGGGTGGAGGGTCATTCTCTGGGAGGCTCTGCCTACTGTGTCTTGTGCTCTGTCTAGCAATTAGCCCACTAACTTCCTGGCCCTCCTTTCTCTTATATCCTCCAGAGTTCCTCTTTAGCCAGTGCACTTGCCCCCTTCCCCTGACGCTGCTGGACAGGTGCTCATATTGCCCAAGCCTCTGTGTGGAGCAGCGGGAGGCAGGAAGGAGGGCAGCCAAGGCAACACTGGCCCCTTGAGTCATAGAGCTGGAGGTCTGGAACCCAAACGTGCTTGCTGAGTCCCCCATCTCTCCCGTGGCTAGACCAGGTGGCAGCAGATCTGTTAGCCAGCAGGTTGGAGCCAGGTGGCAGTCCATCCTGGCTGGGCCTTTTCTGTGCCACCCTATCCTCCTGACTGATCCCCCAAAAGTCAGGTGAGAGTCCACACATACCTGGGACTTGGAAGCTTCTCCTCTCTTCACTAGGTGCCTCCTGGCCACCTTGGGACAGGTGAGCATCCCTGCCAGCATGCATAGGAAGAGAGAGGGCAGCACAGGGGAGGGCAGGAACACATTCTGGGAGCCAGGCTTCCTGGACTGTTATCCTGACCGTCTCTGACTTGGTGTTCAGTTCCCTATTTTTGAGAAGCATGGGCCATCGCAAGGACCTCTTAGCCCTAGTGGAGACTTAATAACTGAAGTCTCGGGGTAGACCCAGATTTGAGCTACAGTAGCATGGCCTTGGCAGGAAATGTAGCAACTCAGTTCTGCAAAACGGGTGCGATTGTGCCTCCAGAGGTGAACATAGTGCAATGTGTAGAGCTCTTAGTGCAAGACCTGGTCTGAGAAGGGTGCAGTTACTTTGACATCCTTGGAGTCACTGAATATATTGTCCCCATCCTCAGAGGAAGGCCTGCAACATGTTCTCCTAGGACTGGAACTCAGGTCCTTCCTGCAGATTGTGCTGTGCAACCTTTGGCTCAAAAGTCACTGTTCTGTGTCCTGTGGCTTCCTTCATCATTTTTCTCTGCCAGGAAGGTCTCTATGTGGAACACCTGCAGACTCCCTGGCCCTCCCCTCACCCCCTTCTGTGCTCCGGTCTGCCATCACAGGTTGGAATGAAATAACCTGATCACTGCCACCAGACCCTTGGCAAGATTGTTTCTCTTCTGGCCCACTTTCCACTGGTTCTGCCCCTTGTACTTGCTGCCCTTAGTGGGACAGGCCCCACAGGGGCCCTACTGATAGCACGTTTTTTGTGGTTCCTTCTCAGGCCCTGTAGGATTTCAGGAATACGCATGTGATTACATGGACAGTCTGTGGAGGGTGGGATTTAAGTTGGGTGTCACAGTACCCCTGAGGCTCAGGCCCCCATCCAGAAACTCAGCCCTGGTTTCCTTCTGCTCCCTTCATCGACATGGCCCACCACCCGTGCTCGTTTGTCCACCTCTATATGGCATGTTGGGGCCATGCTCAGCAACCTGCAGGGCTCCCAGCTCTGGCCACCAGCCCACGCCATGCAGGCCTATCCCTGTCATGGCCCACACGTGTTGTAGGTGGGGACACACGTGTTGGCTCTAGTGCCTGCCATGGCCCTGGGGAGCAGGGCGTCTGGCAGGAACAACCCTCCTGATGCAGTCATCATTCATTCTCTCTGTGACACAGAGGCACGCCTGGCTCCTTGCTGCCCTCCACCACTGGGCCCAGCTGCCAGCCTCGCAGGCACAGGGGAGGCAGTGA
Organism: Ctenomys sociabilis; assembly: GCA_004027165.1. Classification (NCBI taxonomy): domain Eukaryota; kingdom Metazoa; phylum Chordata; class Mammalia; order Rodentia; family Ctenomyidae; genus Ctenomys; species Ctenomys sociabilis. The sequence continues at coordinate 35,839 of PVKA01007006.1, forward strand.
ATTAGCAGTTGTGCCTCTTCTGCAGAGTGACAGTTGCTCTCAGCGTGGAGGTGCCCGCTGGAGGCAGTGCTCACACACCTGAGCTAGTGCTGGGAGGTTCCATGAGTGAGCACACATGGGTGTGTAAGACAGACTTGCCATGGAGGCCTCGTCCTCTCCCCTGCATTTCTCTCCTTCCTTGATAAACAGCTGTCTGTGCCATCAGACAGATTCTGCAGTGTGGGTCCTGCCCATCCCCCAGGACTGCATGCCTGGGAGAGAAGTGACAGAGACCGGGTGACAGAGAAAGTGAGACAGAAGCAAGAACAGGAGGGAGGGGGACCAGGAATGACAGAATGAGAAGAGATGAAAACAAGAGGAAGAAGACAGGGTAGGAAAGAGGAAAAGAAGAAAGGAGTATTAAAAGGGAAGACGGGAGCATAGAGGTGCCAGGAACAGGGCTGGGCTGCTCGTGTACCTGGCAGGACCTGGAGGCCCCATCAGAGACAGGGAATGACTTGGCCACCTGTGTTCCTTTGCTTCTGCACGCAGTCCTTGGGCTCACTGGGGCCCGTGGCTGGGACCTTCTCCATGGCTTCCGAACTTCCATTTCCTCGGAGGGAGAGAGAGGAGAGAGCTGTTGGGCAGCAACAGGCCAAGCAGGGCTATCCCCTTCTTTGTCCAGAATGCTAGATTTCCATGGATCCAGCCTCTCTGAACAACATCTTTACTGCTTTTTGAAGCACAGTTATCAGTAGGCTTGGACTTGAAGACTGGAAGTGCTGGTGACCACTCAACCCCAGCCTCTTACTCCCCAAGGGAATTGTTGCAAGGTGATGTCCCAACCGCAAGTTAAACTCTAGTGGGTACTCAGAGAAGAATATGCTGGCGTGCTGTGTGAGCCTCCGTGGTCCAGGGGAGGGGAGGCTCTCAGGGGTGGTCATTCCACATGTCTTCAACACACATGCTGTGTCACTCATATGAGAGCTTGAGGAAGAGGCCTCAGAAGGGACCCAGAAGCTGTCACTGTTTTGAGAGGTAAGCGTGAGCAGGCCGTAGGAGTGGTCCCTCCAGAATTCTGGGGTCTCTTCTGCACTTGCTTCACAGGTGAGAGTGCCACCTGTGACAGCCCTGGAACTAGGGGATTGTAGTCCCCAATTTGCACATGAAGAAATGGAGGCACAGAGAAGCTAGGGTACTCCCAAAACACGCATTTATGAGTCATGGGGAACCCCAAGGACTCAGCAGACTCCTCTCCTCTCCCCTGGCCATGAGACCCAGGTGGCCTCAGCTCTTTAGATGTGGAAACCATCCCTCCTGGGACATACTAGAACCTCTGGGGCGGGAAGGCAGCAGTGCAGCTCAGCCCCCACCCCCTGCAGGTGCCTGGGGCTCAGGCCTGTGACTGTGTTCTCTGTCCTGCCTGCTTTTCCTCTCTGCCTTTGAATTGCAATGTTGGTGGCAGAAGCCAGAAGCATATTGTGCACAGAAACAAACAGGAATGGTTTTTCCTTTTTCTGAAGGTGGTAATGGTGCAATTAGTAGCTAAGCCATTATCCTCCCCCCTTCTCCCCTCCTTCCTCTCTGCCTCCCTTCCTTTTCCCTCCTGGGAAAAGTGGTGAATGAGAGAGTCCTCCTCCCCAGCCATGACTCCTGGGAAGAGGGGCAGAGTGGAGGATACCCTGATGTCTCCGGGGGTCCCCTGTACTTTGGTTCCCAAGTCAGAGGCTTGTTGGGGCTGGAAGACATCAAGGGCAGGCAGTGTATCCAGAAAACCAGGTGACTGGCAGGTGACCTGGAGGTTCAGAAGGAAGGGCTCTGCTGGAGTCCAGAACACTGGGGTTCCTGGATTCTCTTATCTGCCTCAGCTCGTGGGGGTCTGGCACAGTCTCAGCCTGAGCTTTGGGTTGCAGTGAGCTAAAGCACCCTTTCCTTTCCTGAGTAGAAGGGGTTGGTGTGTAGGACCTGAGGCTCCAAGTCCAAGCTTGACGGATTAGAGTGGTCAGGGTCCTATTTGAAACCTTCCTTTTCCTTTTCTAGAAACTTTTTCAGACTTCATATTTGGATATATCCCAAGGGACCTTCATAGGCATTAGGTCACTCAGTCTTCACAGCCTTCCTATACAAAGACACTTTATTCTCTTATTTTATAGCAGAGGAGCTGGAGGCCCAGGGAGGGTCAGTGATTTTCCCAGGGTCACACAGCTAACAATACAACAACAACAACAACAATAATAATAATAAAACTGAACTCTGACCTTTAAACTTCAGGTCCTTTCCTTTCCAACCTCCTAGGGCTTAGGGTGGGTTTTGGGGTGAAATGTATGGCTGATGCCCTAAAGAATTGAAATTAGCATGGAAGGTGTCCATAGCATTTGGAGCTGGAGGTTTCAGGGCAGGGCAGGGCCCAGCTAAATCACCGCAGCTGCTTCTCTCCTGTTTTACAGAAACTGGGCCGTGAGCCCCAGGGGACCAGATCTCCAGGTCCCTCTGGGGCACAGGGTGGAGGAGAGCTTGAGGAAAAGGCCTCAGAAGGGACCCAGAAGCTGTCACTGTTTTGAGAGGTAAGGGTTAGCTGGCCACAAGAGTGGTCCCTCCAGAATTCTGGGGTCTCTTCTGCACTTGCTCTGCAGGTGAAAGTGCCAGCATGATTGAAAGGTGGCAGGACAGCCAAGCAAGCAAGAGCAAAATAAGGACAGAGGCAGAGAGAAACAAGACAAAATTACAGAGGGGGAGTAGGGAGATAGTTACTAAGACTACAGCAATCCACAGAGAGATATCCTGATGAATTAACTGTCGCTTCCCTGTAAACCCTAGAACCCCGCTGTTGCCAGGGCAACGGGGCAATACCTGTCTCTCCAGAGGAGATGAAGTTACCAGGGTAACTATATCCTGTCCTTCCTTCGGACCATCCTGAAATGTGGCACCCCCTGGATGTTACCATGGCAACTGCCTCTTTGCCCCATTTAATCCCATCCTGTCTCCTATAAGGGCTCCACAGTTGGAGATGGGGGAGGTGAGAAGAGAGATGATCACTTGTGGACTAAGTTTGTTCTTGTCCCCTGTCTCCACCCTGCCTCAGTCCCTCACCCGGGGGCATTGGGTCCACCTGCACCTGGGCCCACACAGGTCTGCAGTATTGTGCGCAGTAGGGCCAGAGCATCCGTCCGGGAGCAGGTTTCGCAGTGGAACGCAGGCAGGTGTTGGGGAGGCAGTTACCGGGGCAACGGGAACAGGGCGTTTAGGAGGTGGTTGCCATGGGGACCTGGATGCTGACGAAGGCTCGCGAGGCTGAGAACAGCCACAGTGCCCTGCTCAGAAGCCCCAGGCTTGTCAGTAGAGCCAGTTCTCCGTTTGCACTCGGCAGCACGGGCAAGCAAGTGGCTCCTAGTTCTAGGAGCAGAGCAACAGCGCTCCAGTCCTGATCCCCCAACCCCGAGGCTTGCCTGCCTGCCCTGCAGCAGCATGGCCACCATCACCTGTACTCGATTCACAGAAGAGTACCAGCTCTTCGAGGAACTGGGAAAGTGAGTTGCACCACGGGGAGTCCTAGAGGGGACAGGGGTCAGCCTCTTGGGTGGGTGGGATGCAGGGGGAATGTGCATGCCTCTCCAGGGCTCTCCATGCACACAGAGGAAGGCAAGCTGCATGTTTTAGGGGGTGCTTGCATGTGGACAATGTGCTCAGAGTCAGGTGTAGGCATGTCTGTGGGTGCAGACGTGCCATGCCAGCCAGGGGTGTGTGTGTGTGTGTGTGTGTGTGTGTGTGTGTGTGTGATGAGACAATAGTGCATGCCTATGGTACACGCATGCATACAAGTACACACAACCTGGGCATAACAGATTCTTAGAAATTCCATGTTGAAAAGGCTTTTCCTACCCAGCTAGGTCCAAGCTGGAATCCTACTCTAGTTTCACTTGACAGAGAGCTGATCCCCTCTCAGGTAACCCTTCCTGATGCTAGATGCCTGCAGCCACAGTGCAGAGTGGCCAACTTCATCCTGTGAGCACCTCCCCTTCCCACCTCCTCCTGCCCAGCTCCTATCAGGACAAGGGCATCGGTGCAGGAGGGGTTAATATGTGAGCCACGTTACTGTTGGGAGGAGGGGCAATCAGCAACCTGGGGGGCTCCTGGGATTATGAAGGGTGCAGAAGCTGTGGTTCTCGGTCAAAGTTGCCCAGCCCCAGAGCTCTTTTTGTGCCTCTGATGCTGATGGGGGAAGGCTGGGCAGGTGAGGAGATAAGGGAACCCCTTGAATAGCAGGGCGCAGAGAAGGCTCCCAGGCACCCCCAGTTAGGCTTCTGGAGGACCTCAGGATGGAATAAGGCTTTGGAGGTGGAAAGGGTGCCAGGGCCCTAGTGGGGTCCTGCTAGCTCTGGAAGAGGGGTCTTGTAGCTAGGTGTGTGAGGTTTGAATGTACCTGCAGGAGTGTGCGTTTTGAGGAGAGGGTTAATGTTGGTTGTCACTTAAGGACTTTTGAGGGAATTGATCATGTTGTGTAAGGACTGACTGGAGGATCTGCTTGTGCGCACCAAAACAGTGCTTATACACTTATGTAGGAACACAGGACAAAGTGCTTGTGTATAAAGCCTGAAAGTGTGGGTGCAAGCGCTGCCTGAGTATGAGTGTGAAAAAGTGCTGTTGGCTAGGTTGCATGGGAGTGAAGGCATGGATATGCGTCACTGTGTGCGCATACATATGGCAGGTCAGAGCTGTGTGCAAATCAGTGGGTGCAAGTGTGTCCGGCCAGGGTGTGTAAGGATGCCAGTTGAGATGTGGACACAGAGGCACGCTTACGGAGTCTAGATGTGCTCATCTGAATGAGAGCTGGGGGCATGCATACAGGGGTGTGTGTGTGTGTGTGTGTGTGTGTGTGTGTGTGTGCGTGCGTGTGGCCTGGCTCATGGACTCATGCTGTAGGCATGTGAGCTCATGCTGGCATCTGCATATATATGGGAAGTGGGCCTATGGCTGTGTGTATACAGTTGCCTGCACACACACATACACACACACACTCGTACTTGCACATCCAGTCTCATGACACATACAGACACAAGCCAGTTCCTTGTGTAGACCCAAGCGCTTGTGCTGGTGTGATTTCTCTCTGGTCCTCAGACTTCCTGCTTCTCCGAGGGTCTTTGTGCTGGAGGTAGGACTCAGTAACCCAATGTTTGGGGTTGTTCTGGAGAACTAGGCTGCCCCCTAGCTCTAGCTGGGCCTCCTTGCCTGCTGGCTTCTGCTGCCCACCCAGAGCCCAAGAAGCTGCTTTTCAGGGAGTGACTGCGGCCGGGCTGCGGTGGGGCTGCGTCACACATGCAGCGAGATGAAGTTGGGATGTGATTCAAGCACTAAAAGTGAAAACAGAAGTGTTGCTCTGCCCTGAGAGGAGATGGAACATCACCAAGACTGTTTATGGGGGTGATTTGGCCAAGATACGCTTTGTGAACCTTCTCAGCCCCTTGACCAGCTTGGGCTCTCAGAGGGCCCAGGTCAGGGTCAGGACTCCAGGGGAGAGGGGCTTGGTGTGCTTATGATAGAAAACTGAGGGTAGCAGGCATGACCAGGCCTTGTCTAATCAATTTCAGACCTCTTCCTTCCAGAACCATCAATGCTCTTAACCTTTTTTAGGTCACATATTCCTCTAGGAATCTGATGAAAGCTGAAACTGACATTTCCCAGAAAAGTGCACAAACCTACAAAATGCTGTGCAGGGTCAGGGAGGCTGGGCCTGGGCCTGAGGGAGTGATGTGTGTGTAGGAGGGAAAGGGCTGTGGTGGCCGGCTGCGTGCCTCGGATCTATCTGATAAAGGCCAGAGCACATTACGGAGGAAGCTGGCAGCGTCACTTTGCACACCAGTGTCTGCTCAAGTGTCCAGCGGGGCTGGGGTTTGGGGGTAGGGCCACAGTGCCGCACCCCTAACTCAGTGGTATTGGGCAGTCTGTGACACTTTTCTCCCATCTTAGATCTGGAGATAAAAAAGGGCTGCGAGGATTAAATGAGGTGGTGTGTGGAGCTGCAGCCTCCAGCCTGGGGTACCACAGGCCTCAGGGAGGGTGTTGCTGCTGTCCTCAAGTGCTGGGCTGGATGAGGGAGCTGGGCTGTCTGTCAGATGTTTACCTTTTGTCTGGAGTTCACCAGTAAAGGTATGTGTGTGTGGGGGGCTGACCAAGCCCCCCTAGGTTGCCAGAGAGACCCTGCTCCTCTGCGGGAGGGATCAGTGTCAATGTCTACAAGGCCCTCTCAACTGATGACCCCTGCCCCTCTCACCTGGGACCCTGCAGTTGACACCCAGAACCTGAGCCCCTTCTAGAACCCACTGTGGATGACCAACAGGGTGACTGGGAGAGGAGGCTGGGTCCACTCTAAGTGGGACACAGGGACTTTGGCCCCTCAGCAGGACCCAGGATGGCCCAGCTGGGGAAGGGGGCAAAGGCCTCTCCTGAGCTTCCTGCTGCCCCGCCTGGTGAGGCCTGGCTTGTCACTGTGGGCCTTCCAGCAGCCCAGGGTAGGGCTGGCCCTGGGTAGGTGAGCTGCCTGTGCCCCTGGGCTGGAGGCAAGACCCTCAGCAGGCTCCTCCAGAGCTTATGGATGCTGCAAGGCTGGAACCCCCCCACTGAACCATATGAGTCCAGAAGAGCTGAGAACTTGGCAGTTCCTCTGGAGGGTCAGATGGGACTGTCTCTTTTAGACCCAGAGATGAGCTCACTCCCTCCTGCCTTCACCCCATCCTTCTCCTGCCCTGTGATGAGCCCCAGGAGCACAAAAGCTGGCTTGGGGCAGCTGCAGCATCAGCTCCAGGGGCCAGGCCAGAGTTCCCAGCAGGCTTACTCTTTTCTGAAGTCCAGAGTCTCGGAAAAGGGCAGAAATGCTAGAGTGGGGATGGGAGTGTGAGGAAAGCACAGAGGGCCCAGGGTGGGGAAGCGGAGGAGGAGGCCTTTGATACTCCCTGGCTTGGGACCCCCTCAGGCAGGGGGTGGAGAGGCAGAGAATCCCCTGCAGCCTGAGTAAGCACCAAGCCTTACCGAAAGAGCCTCAGAAAGAGATTGCACTTGAGCAAGGAAGCGGGAGGGAGGGAGAGTGCTCGGCTCACTCTTTTCTCTCTGGAAACAGGAATCTGAAATTGATTCAGGCGGCTGGGGGTGGGGTGGGTGGCCAGCAAGGCTGACAGGAAGAACAGGCTGGATCCTCCCCGGTTCCCTCTGACCCCACAGTGCTGTGCCATGCACCAGGCCAGGCTGGGCTGCTAGCAGGAGGCAGTGTGCCCAGAGGTGGCTCCTTTGCTGGGGTCTGTCCAAGGTTATTTCTTGCACCCAAGATCTCACCCCTTTGGAAGATGTTTGGCTATGCCGCCCTTCCTGGCAAGGGTGTTAAGAGAAAGGCAATGTCGTGGTGGAGAGAGACAACACCAAGGCGGCAGCCTGCCCACAGCCGAGTGGCAGCCCATTATCCTACTTTCTTTCCCTCTCCATCCACCACCCTCTGGGCAGGCACTTCCTGGCCCATCAGCTCAGCTCAGGCAGGTGCACTGGATCACTCCTGTCTTACAGATGAATATACTCCAGCTGGGAGAGGTAGAGGCTTGGCTTGAGACAGTGTCCAGGTCTCCAGCGTGGGTGTGTGGGGGAAGCTTTCCAGAGGGGCCCTCTGGGTGCCATGTCTGGGGAACTTCCCTCTTCTTGCTCACGATCTGTTACTTGCTGATTATGATTCTGATTTGCGTTTACTGGGGCACCCTGCCAGAATCATTTGGCTACCATATGCCTCAACTTTACTATCCGTAAAATGGAGATCCTATCGCTGGAGATGCTTGCTGCCCCTTTAGGGTGGCCCATCTGTGGAAGGTTTCCTGGGGAATCTTGGACTCCCAGATCTTCAGAATTGGGGGAACTGCAGAGATGTCTGTTCGCTGCACAGATGGGGGCAATACCCAGAGGTCACAGTGTGAAACGACGGCAAGGTCAGGGCTAAGGCAATCATGAACAGGCACCAGAGTGCCAAGGATGGGAAACTGGGAAGCAGGGCCTCAGGGGCGGGCGTGCAGGACCAGGAGGGAGGGTGGCCTTTCCTCGCTCTTCCTCCAAGCCCTCAGAGCAGCAGGCAGGCACATGTTCTGGTGCATGCCGCAGGCCTCCGCCCCCGCACAGCCACCCCCACGCAGGCTGAGATACACTGACACTCTGTGAGCCTTCTCCCTCCACCTACCTCCCTCCACAAGCGCATGGCGGCGACACTGCTGCCGGCAGCCCTGTGGCATGGGGCTGTGGCCCTCTGTGGGGGCCGGGAGCAACCCCTCGGGATTCAGGGCCTGCATGCTTGTGCTAACCATGCAGCCAGACGCCCTCTCATGAGCTCACGGAGTGCCACTGGATCCCTCAACATAGCGCAGAATGCAGTCTTCTCTACTGTGTAGGGACAGCGAGACCATGCTGCAGGGGCTCTGAGTTCTCTCTTTCTCTTTCAGTCTCAGTCTCTCTGCTTGTCTCTGTCCATCTGGTTTTTCTAGCTGTCTCTCTCCACCTCTCTTTGGACAGGACCCTCTCACTTAGCATGCCCTGTCCTGTGTGCGTGCTGCCTAGGGCCCGCCCTCCTCAGGCTTCTGCATGCCTTATAGGAAGATACCCTTCACCCAGGCGAGCCGGGGGAAGAACCTGCTGAGACCAGCCTGCTCTCTAGGATTCGGTGGGCACAGCTGCTTGCCAGGGCTGCAGTGGGACCAGAAGGCTGGTAGGACTTTTGTGCTGAAGAAGGCTGAAGGCCCTCAGGACTTAGGCTCACATAAAAGGAGGAACACACACATGGTCATTGCAGACACTCAGGAAGCAACTCCTGCACTGAGCACTCATAGAGCATGTGTAAAACTGATGTCAGCTCTGCCCCTGGGTGGCTCAGGGTTTGGTACAAAGCCAACATTAATTAAATCAATCAGAAATTGTTATTTAGTTGCGATGGGACAAGGGCTGTGAACACAAACATGGACCTGGGAATTGCAGAAAGACTTCAACTATTGAATGGAATGAGGGAGGCATCAAGGAGGGCTCTCCTAAGGAGGCGACACTGGAGATCTGGAGGCTAACCAGGGGAAAGAGGGTGGAAGGGTGTTTCTGAGCCTGGAGATGGCCAGGCTCTGAGGCTTGTGTCGCAGTGGAGAACATCATCCTAGGGGGACCTGGGGTCGCACTTTTCTTTGGTCGGCATAGCCTTCCCCCTAACTTCCAAATACTAATTAGGTCCTAGGAGGAATCTTAAAAGCCCTTCTGGAAGAGGGGCCAAGCAGGAGGGTAAAGGTCTGGAGGCCAAATCAAATGAGAGAGCCCCGAGGGCTAGCAGGGGAGGAGCCCCTCTGGAGGCTGCAGGAACCTCCTCAGCACAGCCCAGCACACAGGGCGAGGGAGGCCGCCTTCATCTTGGCCCCACAAAAGCTTTGCAACAGCCAGTGTTGCTCTTCTGCCCCGAGATGGCTGCAGCTCGGTGCTCGGGAAGCAGAGAGACAAGTTCAGCCCTCAGTCTCCTTGCCCTCCCCGGTGAGATGCTTGCTGCAAAATGACGAGGGACCCTGTGTAGGCCAGGGTCTCCTTGGTGCCATTCAGGGCTCTGAGCAGGCAGTGCTCGGCTGTTTCAGGGAAGCCCCGAGAGGGCAGGACCTGTGTGTGCGCGAGCTGGTGGCTATGGTGTAACTGGTGCTCCAGTCCTGCTGCATTCTCGTGCTGCGCTCTTCCCGAGGCAGCTCTCACTGATACCGAAGCCTCCAAAAGGCCCTGGGCAGCCATGTAGTGGACGGAGAGGCCAGGTAGCATCAGAGGCTGGGAAGAAGGTCCCCTCAGCATGTCCCCTGCCTTGCTGTGCTCTGGTCCTGCCTCTTAGGCCCCAGGAAGAGTTTCCTATTTTTCCTTTTGGTAACCCATTCAAGAAAACCCATGCACAGCCCAGTCAAGGAACATGTTGGAACTTCTGTTGTTTCAATGTTCCCTGCAGAAAACAGAATCTTCTGGTTCCCGGGCCTTCTGTGTCCCCCACGAGACTTCTGTTGGGTTTGTGTCGGGGTGGGGGGTGCAGGACAGCTCGTCCCTGTGGCATCTTCTGGAGTGTGGAGGCGGGTGGTGTAGCTGCAGGAGGCAGGCAGTCTTTCTGAAACAGGTCCCAGGATTGTCTGTGCAACCCTGGAGGAGTTCCGCTCACGGAGCTGCTGGGAGGAGCTCGGGAGAGGGTAGGAAAATCAGAGGGCGGAGGGGGCCGGCAGCCAGCAGAGGCTGGGAAGGTCTGGAGATCCACATTGCTGTGCTTGGCTCTATTTTCTTTTTTTCTTTTCTTTTTTTTCTTTTCTTTTCTGTTTTTCTTTCCTTTCTTTTCTTTAAATTAAGAAAACATTACTTTTTTTAAAAGAAAAAAAGGCAATAGAACTGAAGAAAGGGCTTGAAAGTTATTTATCAATGGCTGATTTTACAGATGGGGAAGCTGAAGTCCCCGAAGGGAGAAGATTTTCAGATTTTCTTAAGGGACACAGTGAGCACTGTGTGGGATTTCCCTTTTCTTTCTTTTTTCTTTCTTTTTCTTGTACGGGGACTCACTACGCAGCTCGGACTCATAGTGATCCTCCGGTTTTCAGCCTCCCCAGCGCTGCAATTACAGGGCGCGCCACCACGCCTGGACTTCTCTTTTGTTTCTGAATGAACTTGGCCCCTGCTTTTTAACTATTTTGGGAATTAGCAGCCCTCAGGGGTTCCCATGGCCACTCTCTCTCTCAGATGCACACACTCACCCCAACAGACAGAATGCTGCGAATTTGCCCCAGATCTCCTTTCTTCAGGTCATATCTGATCCTAGAGGATGGGATACTGGTACAGCAAAGTCTCTGAATCAGGAGTTCTGGGTCCACATTAGTCTCAGTTTCTTTATCTACAATGGGGTGGTAGACTTCCATGGTTTCTGGTGCAGTCACCTGGGGCCCACACGCTAGCCCCACATGGGACATGGTAGGATGGCCAAAGCTGGCTCTCTCCCTGCCCCCAGATGTCCCGTGCTGGGTTCAATTCTTTGGGTGATCAGATCAGCTGGCGTTAGTTATGAGTTCCTTGCCACTGAGAAGTTTAGAGGCTAAGCCTTTCTGGGCAGTAAGTCTGCACTGGGCCAGGAGTCTTCGGAGATAAACCCAGACCTCTTCAAAGGGGTGGGGTGCTTGATTGCTGAATTGGAGATGGGGCAGGGAATTGGGAGACTGGGGATGCCTGTCAGGTAGCATTCAGACAAGAGAATGCGTAGCTCTAAGTGTGGGGTTAGAATTCTGAAGACAGGAAATGTTACGGATTTAGCTTTCACCCTAAGGTGGTGGCCAGTGACTAGCCATTTGTGGAGGCACAGGCTCCTTTGTGAAGCTGATGAAGAGCACACATACTTTGTCCAGAATAAATGTACAGATACAGAATCTTTTAGTAGAATTTTAAGTGGGTTCATGACTGCCCAGCGCATTCCAAGAGACCCTAGCTAAGGGGATAGAGGCACACGTGGTGAGAGGGCTGTGGGAGAAAGAACGGCAAGCAGCAAAACGGAGGCGGGTACAGTGGGGCCGCGAAGGCACAGTCCGCGGGTGAGGAGGATGCCACGGTGAGCTACCCAACGCAAGAGGGAGCCTCTCCCACCCTGTGGCCAGTGGGCTGCGTAGCCCCTGGTGTGAAGAAGGCGAGGCATGCGGGCCAAGGGTGGCTGCCAGGGGGAGTTAGGAGGGGGGGCTGGGGGGCTGGCACAAACATCTCCTCCATGGAACCCTGGGGGTGGCAGCCAGATTGTGGTGGGTTCATGGCATGTGGGAGGTGGGAAGGAGGCAGCGGATGTCGGACATTTGTTCTGGAAGTTTGGCAGCAAAGAGAAAGGGAAGAAGGAAACAGCTCAGGCTGCTGGGTCGAAAGAAATGTTTATTTTTTGTGTGGGGGTGTGGGGAGTGGTTCTTGAGGAAGTGGCCAATAAGAGGAAGACTTGAACATCATGAGGGACCCAGACAATCAGACCTAAAGGGATCCAGGGTCCAGGAGGAGTTGGTGAGTGTGGCGTCTCCACAGGGTCCCGAGGACAGCAGTGCTTTTGTTTGCAGAGACCCATGGGCCCCTCCGTGACTCGTAGAGAGGGTAGAAGATTCGCTTAGAGGGAGTTGGTAGTGACCTGTCTGGGTTGCAGGGACCACTCACAAAGGGTCCCAGGAGGAAGTAGGGTTGGGGCTCCTGCTCCCCCTCTTTCAAATGAGGGAAACAGACCTGGTAGACTAAGCAGGCTGGCGACAAGCTGCATGGGGACTCAGCTCTGATTCTCCACCAAGTGCCTCTGGTGCTGCCCCTGGCTACCTTGCCAGCATTCAGGGTGCTGCAGGCCTGAGAGGGGGATGGGTCTCTGGAGACCGGCAGCCAGCTGCGCCCAGGAAGCCAGAAGCAGTTTCTCAGTTTCTCTTCCCAGCCCATTAGCACATTCTCACATTCCCAGCCAGAGGACCCTGGGGCTCTGCCCTGCGCTGCCTGCTGGAGGCTGGGCTAGGCCTCCTGCCTGCTCTACTCCAACCTGCACACTCTGGGGCCAGGTGGCTGAGTCCTGGGGAGCAGCCCTTCCTCTCCTTTCCAGGCCCCCACATGGCTCCCTGGCTCACTTCTTCCCGAAGCTTGGCAAACAGGGTCCATTTTGTTTCTGATGAAGCCGGCTGTGCTCGTCTTTTGCGTGCAGTGGTGCCTGTGCCAGGCTTTGTTTCTTGGGCCTTTACTCCAGGGACTGCACTCACTGCCACCTTTATTGTCCCACTGAATCACTGAAGCAGCCACACAGGGTGGGTGTGCCTATCGTCCACATTTGATGGGTCAGCACATGTAGTCAGAGCCAAAACAACTTGCTCGGGAGCGCTGAGGCGCGATCCGAACCCTAGCTGGGTTGGCCCCTCAGTACCCTCTCTCTGCCTTAGACTATGCGCTGACGTGGGAGGCACTGCCACTTATGGCTGCTTAGGGGAATCAAATTAAAATTCCATTCTGTGGTTCCACTGGCCACAGGCCAAGTGCACTGTAGCCATGTTAGCTCGTGGCCGCCATGTGAACGACGTGAGCTATGGCCTTCATAAAAAGCTCTCTCACACCATGCTGGTCTACAGCGTTGGAGTCAGAGACCTCTATACACTTGAGCCTCATTCCCACCCCACCTTCAATGTTGCTATGGAGAAACTGAGGCCCACAATCTGTCTGTTCATCTCTCACACACTTCCATTCTGTGGCCCTCTTGCTCACGTGGGTACACACTTCCAGTCCTGGGTGAGATGAGCCTGTTTGTCACAGGTACAGCCTCACGGTATCATGCACCCAAAGGTCTGGCACCCATCTTTTGCCCCCAGAAGCGCACCCCATACTTCCCTCTGTGCTCAGGACACTCCCTGCCCTCCAAACCCAGGAGGACCTTCACAGCACCCCCTCAGAGAGTCCTCATCCTCAGACTTGCCTTTCTCAGGCCACTCCCTCTCTGTTCCTCTGTCCACCCCCTCCAGCCTCCTTGCCCTCCCCCCTGCTCTGTGCTGCTCCCCAGCTTTTCCCTACCCATCCACCTGCTGGCCACCCGCTCAGCGCGGGTCATGGGAGAGTGGGCCAGCTGTTCTGTCTGCCAAGGCTGCTGGGCTGTGGCCATTAGCACACACAGGACAAGAATACACAAATGTGATTTTTAGAAACAATGGATGAAAAGAGAAGAGAGGAGGGCTGCACTCTTGCTGCTCTCACTCTCCATTTTGTTCCACAGCTCTCCTCTGTGCTTGTCCCCTGTCCCTGCTGTAGGAGGGAGCCTCCCTGGAGGCCTGAGACTGCATGGGTAGAAGGAGGGGCCTCCTGGGCCAGCCCTTCCTCACCTCATGACCTACTGTGCGCAGGGTCCTGAGCGGTGTGTTTCCTTGTCTTCCAGTGAATGCAGGCAGTGAGTGCGGGCAGAGGGGTGAAGTAACAAGTTTAGCCTCATGCAGACAGTTTGAGTGATGACCACAGATCTCTGTGCCCACAAAGAACTGGCTCTTGACGACTACATGCTCCAGGCTCCAGGGGAGTCAGGAGAAAGGTTTGACTGACGAGCGTTCTCTTCATAGGCTCACCAGGCCTCAGTCGCTCTCTCTGTTAAACACTCAGAATTCAGTATTCACAGAATTGCCAAGAAGGCAGCTCAAGGAGGAGCCCAGGGAGGGGCAGAACTGAGAAGCATGCCCCATTTGGCACCTGGTGAGTGGGGGGAATGACTGCTGCAGCACCAGATGCTTGCTCCTAACCTATGCACAAGGATGTCCTTCAGGGGCTCAGCAGTACCCATGCAGCACCCTGCCCATGGCCTGGATCCCGGGTTAGGGACCTCTGACGTATGCTAACGCTTCAAAGCTTACAAGAAGCAGTAGAACAAGGGTGGCTTGTCTTGTTTCAAAGACATGGATCTTGCGTCCAGCTCCTTGGGACAAAGCCAGTCCATAGGACCTGTGGGTTCACAGCATGGAGCCCATGTGAAGGCTTCTGCCAGTATCAGTACTGGAAGGCAGACGGCAGAGCTGAGCGGGTTGGGAATACCTGGAGAAAGAGTTAAATTGAAACCATAGAGGGTGGAGGCCCACACCCAGGGGTTTTGATTAGTGGGTCGAGGTGAGGCCTTGGAGTCTCTATTTTAAAAATATCCCCCAGATAGTCCTGTAGCCAATTTGTATTGTATTGTATTGTATTGTATTGTATTGTATTGTATTGTATTGTATTGTATTGTATTGTATTGTATTGTATTGTATTGTATTGTATTGTATTGTATTGTATTGTATTAGTACAGGGTCTCACTACACAGATTGGCCTTGTAGTGATCCTCCTGTTTTCAGCCTCCCAAGAGCTGGGATTACAGGTGTGAGCCATCACGCCCAGTCTCAATTGCCATCTCAGCATGCCTCAGGGGCAGGGCCACCATGGCATGTCAGGGATCGAACCCTGGTCCCTGTGTTTGCCTAAGCAGGTGCTTTAATCTGCTGAGCTATCTGGCCAGCCTTATAGTAGTCAGTTTGATGACCACTGATTTGAAATGTTCACCTAGAACAGTTTTGTTTTTCTTATAGAGAAACTATACCCATTCTCCCCCCCACCTCTCTACATACCCAACACATGAACTGAGTCCCAGCTCTGGACCTACCATCAGCTGGATGCTGGTGAGTGAAACAAGGCCCAGCCCTTCCCTGAGCAACTCGCAGCCTCCTCCTCTCTATGTCTTCTCAGAGGTGTGGTCAGACCCCTTCTAGACCTGGCCAATTAAATGCTTTCTGTCCTCCTAGGGCTCTGGAGAGTCATGGCCTCCAGATGGCAGGGCCCATTCCCATATCTGTGCCAAGTGGGCACCTTTTTGAGACCAGTTGTGCCATCCCACCTTGTCCCTGAAACTCCTGACTAGAAATCTACTTGCCTGCCTTATTCCAGTTCCTCTCTCTGTTGCTTAAATACATCTTCTGTAGGTAACACAACATGGGCCCTATGGTACTGGACAGTGGATCCCTGGTACTAGAGGCACGGAGAAGAAACATGAGTAACTTGGGGACCCACTGCTTGCAGTTGGCATGTGCAGTAAGGGGACAGTCTTTTGGAATGGAGCCTTCAACCCGTGGGTCTGCACTCAGAGTAGACAGTATTGTAATTGAGTGATAGGGTATGAAACTGATGCCCAGAAAGTAGAATTGATTAGTATGAAGGAAGCTACGTAGATTTGGTAGCCAGGTGCATTATGGGTTGATTAACAGAAAATGAGCTTCTACAGAGGTCTTACCTCAAAACTCCTCAGCAGGGAGGGAAAAGTAAGATGTCTATAAGCAGCCACCACCTTGGGCTGGGTGGAAGTTGTGATATTTGGTCTTATGCCTGGTTCTTGACATAGAGCTCTTAAAACCTCTATAATTTCCTAAGTGGTTAGGGCTGCCTGGAATAGCTTTTGTTCCAGTGTTTTGTTGGTGCCTCTGGTCCCTGACACAGAGCTCCTAATTCCCTTGGAGTTTCCAAGGTGATAAAATATCTTTTGTTCCACAGAGGTGACAGGTGGCGGGCTCTTAGACAGGGCCTGGCCAAGCCATAATTAGCAGCTTGGAGCACTCAGCCTTACACCCCATTCTAAGGGAGATGAGAGCTGGAACTTGAGTTTATAGTCAACCATGCCTACCTGATGAAATTTCCATAAAGATCTCAGAGGCATGGAGTCTGGAGAAGTTGGGAGTTGGCGAACACATTCATCTGCATGGCAAAGGGGAAGCACATCCCAGCTCCAGAAAGACAGAATCTCCTATTTTCAGAACACTTTCACGCCTTGACCTAGGTACTTCTCATCTGGCTGTTCATCTAAATCTTTTTTTTTTTTTTTCATCTAAATCTTTAATCACATCCTTTATTGTATATAAATCAGTGAATATACATAGATTATTTTTAGTACATGTTTCTTTGAGTTCTATGAGCCATCAGAAAATTCTCAAACCTGAGAAGGGGGTTATGGGAATTCCCAATTGCTAGCCATTCTGGACAGAAACATGAGTAACTTGGGGACCCACTGCTTGCAGTTGGCATGTGCAGCAAGGGGACAGTCTTTTGGAATGGAGCCTTCAACCCGTGGGCCTGCACTCAGAGTAGACAGTATTGTAATTGAGTGATAGGGTATGAAACTGATGCCCAGAAAGTAGAATTGATTAGTATGAAGGAAGCTACGTAGATTTGGTAGCCAGGTGCATTATGGGTTGATTAACAGAAAATGAGCTTTCCTTCTACAGAGGTCTCTGGGAGCATGGAGAAAGTGCCACACTGCAGGGGCAGCATTTTGGGAGGTGAATGGGATCTTCTTGCTTTCCAGCTAGTGGTGGACAAGTAGGGCTACACTTGTATGTCCCTGTGAAGACCCACCTCTGTGGGAGGCCCTCCCCCTGTTTGTGTGTGACTTGTGGCCTCCAGCTTTCCTATGAGGTCACATTTCACAGTCTCTAGTCCTCATCCCAGGACTTTCTCATCTTCCTGTACAGTTTCCCAGCTGTTCTCTTCCTGCCACTTGGACCTGGAGTCCAGGACAACATGCCCCCGGGGATACATATAACACACATCTGTGCCAGCCTGCAGCTTCCTTGGTGCCTGCTAGCCACCTCCCTGAGGTCAAAGCTCAGAGGCTATGTTGGGGTACGGTCACTTCGGGAGCCCAGGAAGGGCTTGGCACACAGGAAGTTCCTCAAGGCTTACTGGTGTGGAAGTCAAGAGCACAGATCTCTGAGTTGTGCCTATGACTTGCTGTGTGACCTTGAGCTAGCCCATTCTAAGGGAGATGAGAACTGGGACTTGAGTTTATAGTCAACCATGCCTACATGATGAAATCTCTGAGCTACAGTGGAGAGTCTCAAGCCCATTCCAACATAAGCAATCAGAACTGCATGTTAGCAAGAAGTCCAGACAATTCCTATGAACACTGCTATTTGGGAAACCTGCCTACGAACCTTTCTTCATGCTATAAGCACTACTGGTTAGGGCAGTAATGCTGATGGGTACAATGCAGGCTCTCCTACTCACCTCCTCCATCATACAAGGAGTCGGACCACATAGCCTTTGTGCAAAAGAGTGCAAAGTGGCAGCTCAACTGCAGGTCAAGCTTTCAGATGGGCTTGTTTGGCTTCTTGCTCAAGTTCTTATGTAATAAAGCAATATTTATGTATTTTATTATTATTTTAATTAATTATTTGGTACAGGGTATCACTATGCAGCTTGGACTCATAGCGATCCTCCTGTCTCAGCCTTCCCAACACTGGGATTATACCTCGTTGTGTGTCACCATGTCCAGTTTTGGTGGCCAGCTTGGTGGGGCCTGGGGCTAGCACAGCTTGCGGTACTGGGGGTCGAACTTGAACCTGAGTCTTTGCACTTGCCAGGCAGGCACTTAGACCACTGAGCTATCTTCCCAACCCCCTAAGGCAATATTTAAAAGTTGGGAAATTTCTCATCAACATTTCAACTTTGAGCTTTATTTGAAAAATCAAATGAGGTGAGAAAAAGCCCCACTCCATGTGACAACACTTAGCTTCCCTCTCTGAAGTTCAGAGCGTTGCCCCAAGTTCTTTGGTCACTAATACTTTGAGGATAAATGTTCCATTCCAAGGAGGCTTATAAAACACCTGAAAAGATGCTCAGCTTTCTAATATTACAATTAAAAACTAAATAGACACCACATTGTCATTTCCTACCTCTCTAACTAGCAAATATAAAAGTTTGATAATGCACTGTGTTGATAAGGACAGAGGAAATGGGTCCCTCCTCTCCCCGGTGGGAAAGTAAGTTGGTATAATATCTAAGATGCGCAGTCTCATTACCTACCAACATTGCCAGAGACCAATTACCCCTTAAACAAAGAACACCGGTGCTAGGAATTTATCCCACAGGCATGTGTATGGCATGGAATGCAACTCTAGTGCACGCGCTGAAGATCAGTCACTGGAACACTGTTTGCAGTAGTGGCAGATTGAACTGACCCAACTGCTCTTCGGTGGGGGACAGGCTGGAGAAAGCATGGGCCAGCCACACAGCTGTACCTCGTGTAATAAAGTGCTTGATGTTACGGTATGGCAACGGACTTCTGAAATATATCATTAGCTGAACAAAGAAAGTAGAGAACAGTGTGCCGAGCCCAGTGCGCAGGGGGAGAGTACAGTATCCATGGAGAGATATGCGAGGAGCAGACAGCAGTGGCCTTCTCTGAGGAGGGGACCTAGAAGGCCAGGGGTTCATCTTGCTGGAGGCCAAGCCTCTAGTTCCATCTCTGAGTCTCTGTTGCCCTGAGTCAGGCCACGGTAACCCCTTGGAGCCTGGGCAGCTCAGAGGAAGGTGCCCACCTCAGCCTGGCACAGCTGTGTGAACTCTGGGGTCTCCCAGGATGCAGCCCTGGGCTCTCCCTCATGGCCTCATCCGCTCTGTCCTCCCAGGGGAGCCTTCTCCGTCGTGCGCAGGTGTGTGAAGGTGCTGGCTGGCCAGGAGTATGCCGCCAAGATCATCAACACCAAGAAGCTCTCAGCCAGAGGTAGGTGTCCGGGCCAGCTGGGCCCACAGCCAGGCTCTTCTCCCCTCCCTCCTGCTTCTGGGCTGAAGACCAGCACCTGAGTCTTGTGCCCCTGGGGGACGCTGAGGGTGGTTTCTGGCTCTTCACCCTGAAGGTGTCACGCAATCAGACCTCCCTGGACCTCTTGGGAAAATCTAGGTTGGAGCCCATAGCCTTGCAAAGACTGACCAAGCTCCTCTCTGCAGCCGAGGTGCCAGATGGGACTTCTTTCCCTCTTTCTGCCAGGCCCCCTCGTGTCTCAGCTGGAGACTGTGCTTGCATGTCTTCGCAAATGCCCACCTTGGCTCCCCTCACAACTGCCCCTCTCTCAGCCTTCTGGTCTCAACTCAGATTTTCTGAGGCCCTCACCTGAGGAATTCTTCCACCTGCTCTTTCTGTTTCCTTCCTGGCCTGCCCTTACCCTTGCCTTGTGTGACTTGCTGGTTGGCTCCTTGTGTAATGCCTGTATTCCTTCTTGATCGAGATCCAAGCCAGCGGGTGGCTTTCACCTACAGCTCTGACCTCCATGTGTGGGACGAAGCCCTCACAAGGGGCTCAGACAGCGAGCCACAAGCTGCTGGTATGCACCTCTGTCTCCAGCAGCCCTCTCCAGGCCCTGGACAGGTGATCTGGGACATGACCTAGGTTTGGGAAATGATGCCTGGTGAATTGAATTCACCGAACACTGCAGAGATATTTGGAGACCTTCCATGGCACGGCAGTCCTAGGACCTGAGTGGTTCTGGGGCACAGTGTCAGCATCTGGGTGGAGTGTAGGTGATGCAAAACATCGATCCCACTCCAGGCCTAAAGACCCCAAGTCTGCATTTTATCAAGATGCCCACGAGAGGGCCTGGGGAGATGGTTCAGTAGAATTAAGCACTTCCCTGGCAAGTGCAAGGGCCTGAGTTCAATCCCTGCTTCTCCCAAAAAGAAGAAAAAGGTGCCCATGGGAGCCAAATGGGCATTAAAGCTTGGGAAGGCTGCCCACAGGGCCCTTTGCTCACTAGTGTGCACAAGGACAGTAATGGTGTGTCAGAGAGGGTTATCTTCAAAGACGCCAAATGAGACAGTGTATCAGCTGCCTTTGGCTCCATGAGGGGAGGAGGGACTCTGCTGGGTGAAGTGGGAGACTCTGCATGAAGCAGGCACGGTGTCCAGGTGCTGGACAGCATGGCTGTGTCTGGGTCGGGGCCCAGCAGTGCGGGAGTCCTGGGGCTCCCTCGTGCATGGTATAGGACATGCCGCCGTTCTTTGCAGGCCTCTCAGCAAGCGCTGTGCTGGCCTCTGCTGCAGCTATCTCATCTCTCTGGCTCAGTGTGGCTGGGAGTATAGCGTCTTTTCCTGGTGTCCTGCAGGGAGAAGAAGCTCTGCATAGGGGGAGGCTGGAGTAGGAGGTCTCTGAAGGCCCAGGGCCCTCCCATGTCACAGCTAGTGTAACAAGAGCAGATCCAGCAGCTTGAGCCACAGTGGGCAGGAGCGCCAGCAGGAGCACTGTCTGATGTCCACAGGCTTTGCCTCTGCTGTGTGACTAGTGAGTCTCCAGTGATTACAGGGGATGTCCCAGGTCTGGGATGGAGGGGAGCAGCAGGACCAGAGTCACGACTTGGTAGTGACAGGTGGAGGGTACCCAAGAGGAAAGATAGGCATGGAGGTCTTCCTGGATACACAGGGTCTTAGGCTAGTTGATGTAGTCTCGAGGGCACATCTACAAACACAGGCAAACACGTTCACACACATAAATACACAGGCACACACGTGCATGCACACCTGCACACACACATTGACCATCCAGGAGATAGGTGTGGAGGGAGTTGGGAAGCCCGTTACTTTGGGAAAGGCAGCTGAATCAGTGCTCTGGGACTCCGTGGTCCTGACTTGGGCAGGCAGCTACTATCCAAGTCCTTCTTGGCTGTCTGTTGAGTCTGGGTGGACAGGTGCCCAGGTCTACGTGAGTGTGTGGGGTGGGGGTGGGGCAGCTATCAGGGAATATTCCCGAAGAAGTCTTCCAATTGCTCAGTGCACTAGTCCCCAGTGAGAGAGGAGGCACGGAGCTTCTTTTAGCAGGGTTCTTTGTCTGCCGCTCACGGAGACTCCAGGGGGGCTTACTGCAGAATACTTGGCACACACTCTAAGCTCCCCCTGCTGCCACTCTTGGGTGACTTCCAGCAGTTCCCAGCAGGGACTGGTGCCCACTCAGGTCGCCTGTCCACCCCTCCCTGACTTTCTTGTCTGGTCTCTTTTAGCAAGTGGTTCCCAAATCCAGGAGATATTTTTATGTGCATTTTTAAATTAGTATTTTTTTTTAAGAAACAATACTCATTTTTCAAATAAACCATCAAAAAAAAAAATGGAATGAAAAGTAAATATTTTGCTTGTCCCAACCTCTGCAAAATCCTCACGGGGGTCTTTTTACGAATGCAGCTGCCTGTGTCCCCTCCCTGAGGGTTAGATGGAGTCCGTGAGGCTCCAGCTCCTGTGCTCTCGCAACCGTGTGTGTATGCAGCAGGTGCTGGCCCCCAGCAGGGCCCTCCACGTCCGGGGCCTCTCCTTCCCCAGGCCCGTGTGGCCAGAGTGGCTAGGGCACCAGCACAGGCACTGCGACCTCCGGGCTCTGGCTTCACCCACATGCTGAGAGATCGTGACCTAGGCTCCCCAGCGCCAGTCTGCATGGCAGGGGTTCATCCCTATGAGGGAGCGCTCTGCTCACCCTGCTCCGCACCCTTGCCTGGCATCTCAGTCCTTGAATTACTTCTCCAGCCTTCTAGGACCAGGAGCCCTGCTGATCCTGTGGGTGAAGGGGGCATCTCCTGTTTCCAGACTTGAGATGTCCTCTTCCCCCTGGCTCCTGGGCCTCGCACAGCCCATCCCCCACGGAGCCAGCGCTCTGCTTGTCCCTGTGACTGCACTTCCTCCCAGACTTGTCCTGCACCTCACTCTCGAGGGCCCACTAATTAACACCAACATCCTGCAGGTGACCCAGCCACAAGGAGGGTAAAGGCTCTCCGGGATATCATCGCTGGCCTTGGAGACAACACCACCAAGTACCCAGCAGGAAGTCAGAGACTCAAGCTTCCCAAGCCCTCTCTCTATTGTGAGACTTGCTAAACTGGGTGGATTGAGTTATCTGCTAATTAATTATTAGAATGGGAGGCAGATAGTGTAGTAATTATGGACATGGACTGAAATCCTGCACCGTGATTTGTTTGCGTTGCTTTAGACAAACTGCTCAGCATATCTATGCTAGGTGCTAGGTCCGTGACCGTGACCTACAGGAAAGGTCTTGTTCTCAATGTGCCAGTTATCTAGGAAATGCAGTCACAAAGATTGTTAGACACATAAACAAGCTGGATAGTTTCAAATAGTGGTGAGCACTGTAAAGAAATCAGGTGAGGTACTGGGGAAGTGACGCCGTAGGAGAGACGCTCTTGGCGAAGCAGCTGGGGCAGCTCTGCAAGAGGGGACAGTGCATGGTGTCTGAGAGGAGCAGAAGCCAGGAGAAGACTCCGGGGCAGAGCATTCTGGGCTAAAGGCACCTCGTGTGCAAAGGCCCCGAGGTGGAAAGGTGCTTGACATGCCAGAGGGCAGAAAGGAGGCTGCAGTTGCTAGATGTCCACAGCTGAGAGGAGGGAGGATGCAGCAGGGTCTTGGGTACGAGGTTGGATTTATAATTACACCAGAAAGCTGTTGGATACACAGGTCAGTGCCGGGGAGTAGCAAGATCTAATTTGTATTTTAGAAAGAGTTGGTAGGTCCAGGAGATAGCTCGGTGGCGCAGCACCTGCCTGGCAAGCTAAGGCCCTGGATTCAATTCTTGATATAAATAAATAAAGCAAGCTCTTTGGCTGCCAAGGACAACTGACTGGGGTGGAGGAGCCCTTCATAGTTAAGAGTTTGATTTTGATAGAGGGGCTTCTTTTATCCCTGGCCTCAGGTTACCTACCTTAAACAGCAAGACCTCTAGGTCAATGTGTCTTGACATTCTCTGTACATTATAAAATGAAAACATTGTAGCAGGATTACAAAAGTATCCTTTGGGGGTGGGGATATAGCTCAGTGGTATAGCGCCTGCCTGCAGGTGTGAGGTCGTGAGTTCAATACCCCTTACCAAAAAAAAAAAAGTGAAAAACAAATGCTTTTAACAACAATGCAAGGCAATTGTACTCTGTGCAAGATAATTAACAGGTTTCTTTCTTTCTTTTTCTTTTTTTGGTACTGGGGATCAAACTCAGGACCTTGTGCTTGCCAGTCAGGCACTTAAGTCACCGAACCGTGTCCCTGGGCCCCTGCACAAGATAATTGTAAGATGTATCCTTCCTAGCATTTCTGGCAAGCAGATCTGGTCACCAGACACAGGTTTAAAGTTGTGTGATCAGCCAGGCGTGGTGGCGCATGCCTGTAATCCCAGCACTCGGGAGGCTGAGGCAGGAGGATTGTTGTGAGTTCGAGACCAGCCTGAGCTACAAAGTGAGCTTAAGGCCAGCCTGAACTGCACAGTGAGACCCTGTCTCAAAAAGACAAAAAAAAAAAAAAAAAAAAAAAAAAAAAAAAAAAAAAGAAAGAAAGAAAGAAAAAGTTGTGTGACCAACATTTCTTTGGTCCTCTTACTAAAACTTCACTCCCAAGTAATGTTGCCAGGAGAAAACATCAAAGTTCCATATTTGAAGTCCTCTGATCGTGCAGCCTGGGCCAAAGGTCCCTTGTCTCCTCTGATGGGCCTGGCCTTGAGCTACTTGGTTCCTGGCTTTTCTGGGAGAAGGGATGGTACAAGGCACAGGGAGCACACAAGGAGAGGGCCCAGGCTTGCTCAGCCCACTGACGGTCCCCAAGCACCACCAGGTGAGGATTCCCTCTTTTGCCCTGAACCAGTATCCACTGCCCTGGGGACATGGATGGAGCCTTGGCATGTGGGGATCCAGGAGGATACCCCACTCCTTGGTCCTCCTCTCCTTTCCTCTTGCAGCTGGTCTACCCCTGGGGAGCTGAGTCTACGGAAACAGAATTGGGTTTAATTGCTTTGCTGATGGCAAAGCCCCATCTCAGCCTGTGATCTTGGCATCTGCAGCCCATGGAGGACAGCCAGAGACTGTGCTAGTGGAGGGGGCAGAGGAAAAAGGAGCTGAGTGTCCAGGGACAGGTGGGGACTGCGTTCATCCTCGGCACCTTGTGGCCGCCTGTGGTCACTCAGTGGCTACAGCTCGAGTCCTGCTGTGCCCTCTGAGTGTCTGGGTTAGTCCCCATATGTGGGCCCCAGTTTTCTCACAGGGAGATGAGGCAGGTGGAGCAGGTCGCAAGTCGGAGCCTGAGAATAGGTAGCACGGGGCTTAAGCTCGGCTCTGCAGTGTGACAGTGGGGGGAGAGAGCACGGCTCCATGCTTGCTGTGGTGTGACTTCAGGCTGTGCCACCTCTCTGAACCTCTGTCAGATCTCTCTCAGAAGCCATCGTGAGGACTGCAAGGCCTCCAGAGCACTCTGCTCAATTCATGGCCCATAGCCAATATGGGTCAAGCATCCCTAACCCCAAATCCAAAATGCTTGTGAATGCAGCCGAAGGAAACTTTTGTGCACAAACTACTGAAACTATTGAACGAAATTACCTCCAGGGTATGTGTATAAGTCGTACATGAAATGTAAGTGAATTTTGTGGTTAAACTTGAGTTCTAAGATATCTCATTATATCTGTGCAGATATTCCAAACCCTTCAAATATCTGAAGCATGCTTCTAGTCCCAAGTGTTTCAGAAGGATATGCAAAGGATGCTGTATTCTACACGTGCTTGCAGTTTCTCTGTTTTGTTTTTAAAATTAAGGCATTAGTTACTGAACTGTGGGAAAAGCACCATACAGGGAGTGGAGAAATGCATTTTCAGTCCCAAGTCTGTCATCACGGATTGCTCAGTCTGTAAAATGGGGACAGCAGAGCTCATAACTGGGGCTGGGGGCGGTGAGTGGGCTGAACCAGGCCACTCTCCGGGGAGATAGGAGTCTCATCAGAGGTCCTGGAAGGCCGACTGGCGGCTCTGGGCCACTCCCGAGGCTGTCTCAGGGGCAGTCTGCCCTGCAGGTTCACCGCGGGCCCCATGGGTTTGGTCCTCCCAGAGTTCTCTGAAAGCAAGATGGCTGCTGGGGAGCAGCGCAGCTGTCCTAGAGAGAATGGCCACCCCCTGGGGAAGTGGTCTGTTCATTTGGCTGTTTCTTGAGTACCTACTGTCCCAGCTGGGGCCTTGTCACATGGGAAGGAGCCGGGAGAAAGCCTTTATCTGAAATCCCTGGAAACTGAGGCCAAGGGAGATGGCGATGGGAAACCCACTTAGCAGCCAGTCTCCCCAGGAGGCAGAGCCCATGGGGAGGTCCCAGAGATGTAGGTGGCGCCTTCCCTTGGGCTCTCCTGAGCAGGGTTTGTGTGTGTGTGTGTGTGTGTGTGTGTGTGTGTGTTTCAGATCATCAGAAGCTGGAGCGTGAGGCCCGCATCTGCCGCCTGTTGAAGCATCCCAACATCGGTGAGGTCTGGGGGTATAGAGGGTGTCGGGCAGGCCCTGTGCCCTGGGGGTCCTGGCGTGGGTTGGGGGTGGGGGAGGGCAGTTGCTCTCTTCTCTTGGGTGGGAGGCCGCAGAGATGAAGGGGCGACCCTTACGGTCTCCACATTCTCAGAGAGCAGCTTGCTTCAGGGGAAGCTGCATAGGGACTCTTCTTCTCAGCCTACACTGCAGGCAGCTTCCTTCAGAAAAGCTGGTCCAGAAAAGCTCCTGGAACTCAGAGGGAGATGAAAATAGGCCAGAAGGAAAGCTTGGCCTTGACCTGTGCGGCCACACCAGACCTAGTCTGTGTTGAGCCAGCCAGGATTAAGATGCAATTCAGCCCTGTCCAGGGCTTAACCCGATTGCAGGCTGCCTGAACAGATGGAGCCCAGGGTGGGAGGGGACAGAGCCAGGACAGCAGTGCCCATGCACATGGGCTCAGGGAACACCCTTCCTTGCTGGACCATCTCCCCCAGCTCCAGTGTGACCGGGGGTGGGATTCTTGCCAGTTGGGGCTCTGAGTCATGAAGGGAGGAGTTTTTAGATCTAGGTGTGCAGGGAATGGCTGTGTGACCTGGGCAGGAACACTCCTTCTCTGAGCCACTTTCCCCATCCTCACTTGAGGAGGGCTTGTCTTTTTCCAATCAATTGGGTATATCATAAAGAAGGCAGCCTCTGCTTTTCAGCTGGTCTGGGATGGAATCTGAGCAATTGCAGCTGTCCTGGCTTCAAGGTGAGGCCAAGGCTTCTGACTGGCAGAAGGAGGAGACCTCTGACAGCTGCCATGCCTTCTCCCCAAGGCACAGAGCTTCTCTCCAGGCCCAGGACCCAGAGGGTTAACTCTCCTGCAGGAAGAAGCAGCTCCACCTGCTATTTATACCCACAAAAAGCCCTGGCTTCCCTGCTCAGCAGCAGTTGAAGGAGCAGGAGTGAGGACAGGAGAGGAAAGGGGAGGAGAGGAGAGGCCGGCCAGCCAGGGCAGAGGAGGCTGCAAGGTGGCTGCAAGAGGAGCTGGCCGGCCCCTGCCCTGGCCTGGCTACCCTCTTTTCTCACCACCAGCCCCACTCCCCCCAGAAAGCGGGGGCTGGGGCCATCTCTAACTGTAAACCTCTTGGTTCTCCTGCAGGCTATCACTTGGGAGGAAGAACGTGGGGCATGTGAGTGTGTGTGTGTGTGTGTGTGTGTGTGTGTGTGTGTGTGTGTTGCTGCACAATTGCAGTCATTGCAGGTCAAGCTGCCTCTTTGTGTCTTCCTCTCCCTTCCATCTCAGCTGTAAAGGGAGAGTAAGTTATGAGCTCTGGGGCTGACAGAATACAGCTCAAATCTTGGATTTGATCCTTTATTGCTGTGAGGCCCTGGAGGCATGGCTTAACCTCTCTGAAGCTCAGTTTTATTTGGAGAATGTGCATTATGTCTGCCTCATAGGACAATGATCCACTCAGGAAGACAGGCGTCAGGCCAGTGCTTGACTATCACTGAGCTGCCCCTGCCCTTGTCTGGCACCCACCCAGAGGGGACAGCCTTTTGCTCAGGGCCCCATCAGACTATGCCTGCCCCGAGAAATGAAAACTGCTGGTCATGGGTGCCAAGCGCAACAACACGGCGGCCAAGACAATGGGCTTTGTCTTGGTCAGACATGCCAGGTTCCAGCCTCAACTACAGGGTCAAGGAACTGTTTGACCCTGAGCCCCTCTGAACCTCAGTATTCTTCTCTGTGACATTGGAACAACCATTGCTCCCACCTTCTAGGACTAGGGGGAGGGCTGAGAGACAGAGTGCGTGTAAATGTCTTCCCAGACAAGCACAGAGGCTCAGGCATGTGCCTGAGCTCCAGGCTGCCTCCTTGTCAAGTCCAGATCCATCTGCGTGTGTCCCTGCCCAGGCCCAGGTCTGGGGCCCCTGGCTCCGCACAAGTGGATCCAGCTGACCCTTGCACAGAGCATTGGCCTTCTGGCACCTGTCCCTGCTCTGTACCATCACCACCTGCGATGGGGCAGACCCCGAAAGCCACCCCAAGAGTGCAGAGAACTCGACTGTACTGGGGGCAACCTGAGTGTGTGATGTCATGCGTGTGGCTGGTCAGTGGCGCGGGGTGGCAGTGTCTTCATTTAATGACTCCTAGTGATTTAGCACTAAGTTAAATGCTTCACAAACACCAACACACTAGTGTCCCTAGCAGTCCAGTTGCATTAGCATGACTCTAAAGAATGGTGCCTCAGAGAGGGCAAGACATTGGCTCAGATTTGCACAGCTTATAAGAGGTGAATTTGGGAACCAAACCTAGTAAGTCCAGAGCCTCTGCAGATTTCATTTGGTCTAGCATGTGGACATCAAGTGTGTGGGGGTCAGAGGCACACAGGTAAAGGAACAAGTACCACCCTTCAACTTTCATGACAACACCTGTGGCCACTGGGAATGTCACAAGAATGTCAGAAATTCGTGACTCTAAGTGATTTACAGACTTATCTTTTCTTTGACAATATTTTCAAAAGTAGAGTGGCCGCACAGTGCCACAGACACAAGCAGGCCAATCACTGCCCTGGGAGAAGCGCTGCTTGCTGCCTACGCGGTGATCTTGATTCCTGCCTTTGCCCCTGGCTCTGGCGGCAGCGTTTTGTACATGGCCCCGTGAGGGGAGGGAGGGCGTTCATGAGCGCACCCCCCCCCCCCGTCTTGCGCTCAAGATCCCGGCCCCTTGCCGTGGTTCAGAGCGGCAGCCCTTTATAGCAGCACAGAGGAGAGCCTCCCCGAGGTTCCCTAAGCCCCAGGACCCCCCCAGGAGGGGGGAGCTGCCTGGTCTGTGGGAGGCTCTGACCCCTCATCCTCCTGGGGTTCCTATAAAAGGGCCACTGGCCTGTTGTGAGAGGCTCCTGCAGAGGCCATCTGACTGCAGCATGTCCTTCTCACACTCAGGGCAGGGAAGTTAGGACCACGTCCAGCCCAAGCGGACAGGAAGGGCCTGCCCCCAGGCTGCATGGGGGAAGCTGGTGAGGGACGCAGTCTTCTGATCACTCCACTTTGGCACAATAACAGTGTGAGCTTATTGCAGATCAGTGAGGAGACAAGGGCCTTGCGAACGGCCTTATGAACTCCACATCTAGAGCTAACATTAGGGCTGGGGAGATGGCTCGGTAGAATAAGTGCTTCCCTGGCAACATCTGGCGACGCCTGTTTCCATGTGACCTGCAATCTGAGGGCCCTCTCACATACACCTGTGCATTCACTACAGCTCAGCTTCCTTGGAGGCAGAGCCCAAGACAGGCTTTTGAGTACTGTGAGCAGCCGGCTGTCCTGGCAGCTGGAGAGAGGAGGGGACATTCCTGCTTACCAAAGGGGCCCTTGGCAGGGTACTGACATAAGGTTGCTGCATCCTGTAAACCCAAAACAGTTATACAAGCATCTATGTTTAAGAGACTAAGCCTGCATTTGTTTGAGGTGCACTAAAAATTGGAACAGTTTAACACCCTGAGGCCTGGGTCAGAACCCAGCAAAATAGCGAAAGGACCATGCTAATCATGGAGTCCGTGTAGCAGTGCATGGGTTTTCACCTAATGTAGGTCTGACTTTTTAATAAAAAAGGTTGTGAGAAAGGGATTATACTAGGTGTACTCTTAAGGTAAACATCTTTTGGTTACTATTTACCAGTACATTCCATCATGTAAGAGTGCCATAGGGTTGTGACTTTCATCACAAGTGCTCCCTTGTCTCTGGTGTCCATGTCCTATCCCCAAAGGTGCCCTCTCAGGGCATTTGACACCTGCCTCTCTGCCATTCTGCACATTTCACTTAAAAACCGAGAACCATAAGCAGTTTGGGAGACTCAGAACTGAGCCAGGGACGTGCACACAAAGCCAAGCTTTCGCAGTGCTGGGGTGACAGTGAAAAGTGGAGTCTTCTCTATGCCCTTGTTCCCCAACTCCCCTCCTCAAAGGCTCCCTAATGCCCACTTCCTTGTATTCTTCCAGGAAGACTTATGCCATTTATGAGCTTAAATGCATCGTTTTAAAAAAGAACTATGCACACTGGTTTGCACTTTGCTTTTTTCACTAAATAACATAATTTGGAGATGATTCCAAACCAGTGGATGCATAACTGCCGCATGATTTTAACAGCTGTGTAATTTCCCTTTGTGTGGCTGGATCCCAGCTCCCGAGTCAGCCTCCCTCTGTGGGCATTTTTAGGTTATGGTGCAGCGAAGGATGTGAGCCTTGTCCTGTGACAGCCTGCCCTTGGCTGACAAGGTGAGGGCCCCCAGCGTCAGCCTCAGCCCTCAGGCCCTTCTTTCTAAAAGCTCAGGGGTAATTTTGGGAGCTCTAGATTCCTGGGAGCTTGGCCTCTGCTGTTGGTAAATGAGGAGTCAAGAGAGGACAGGTTCCTAACAGCCAGAGCTCGGGATGTAGCTCCCCCACTTCGTCTCCCCTCTTTGGCCTCTGCAGCTCCATCAGCTTCTCAGATCTGGAGGCTGAACAGGGCTCTCAGCTGTGGGCCAGCACTGAGGAAGTGCTGACTGCATGCCCAGCGGAGCTCTCAAAACAAGGCTGCAAGTCCAATATGTCATCCTCACAGTTCAGGCAAGGACAGAGTGGCTCAGAAGGACTTAGCAACCTGCTGGAAGTCACACAGCCAGCCTGCCTCAGGGATTGGAGTTACAGGCTCTTCGTCTGGCCAGCAACAAAACTGTGGATTGTAGAGAGCTGCCCAAACTTTGACCAAATGAGAATCTTTAGTCCTTATGCCCAGACCTCTCCCAGCAACCAGCAATGAATGGGTTCTGTGAGGGCTTGATGCGGTGAGCCCTTTGTACCTGAGTTTGTCGAAGCACCTGGCTCTAAGCTTGCGCTCTGAGACTAACTATAGGAGTCAGAGGGATGGTGGGGGTGGGGAGGGGCATGTGCAGTCGTAACCTGCTGCCTTGGCCCCCCACAGTCCGGCTCCA
Organism: Ctenomys sociabilis; assembly: GCA_004027165.1. Classification (NCBI taxonomy): domain Eukaryota; kingdom Metazoa; phylum Chordata; class Mammalia; order Rodentia; family Ctenomyidae; genus Ctenomys; species Ctenomys sociabilis. The sequence goes on from PVKA01007006.1 coordinate 66,330, forward strand.
CGACAGCATCTCTGAGGAGGGCCACCACTATCTGATCTTCGACCTGTGAGTCTGGACCCCCCTGGGGTGTGCTGAGGGTGTGGGACTGTCCTAGCAGGAGGAGCTGGTGCGGCCAGTCGGCCTCTGGGGCCCCAAAGGCATCCAGGCTGGTGGAGCTTCCTCACCTGGCCCAGAGTTCCCCAGAGTGCACCATGCCCAGGTGTGCCACCCAAGCTGTGCAAGCTGCTTTTCCTGCTAAAACACCACACTCTGTCGTCATAGGTTGGTCTCTCTTCTATTTGTGACCAGTGGTGTTGATGTGCTTGCCACTCATACCGAGCTTCCCTTGAGAATCTGTTTAGTACATTTGCTGTGATGACACGATGGGCGTCAGAGGTTCTTGGACAGGCAGTAAGAAATCACTGGTCTCCTCTGTGAAATCCAGCCGGAGGGGATCACGGAGGGGGGTGTGCCTGCTGGGGACAGCTGTGTAGTGGAAACTTCTGCACCTTCCACTTAATTTTCTGGAGCCCAAAGCTACTCTAAAAAGAAAGAGAGAGAGAGAGAAAGTGCATCAAACAAACAAACAGCAAAACAAAACAAACAAAAAAACCCCAAACGGCTGCTAGGTGCCCAAGAGCTGAGTCCAGGGCTGTGATCTGAGGTTCTTGACACTGGGAAGTACCCAGCTGCAGAGAAAGACAGGGACACAGTGGGCTCAGTGAAGGAGGGGTGTGCAGGAAGAGCAGTTGGGTAGCTGCCCTACAGTGACTTGCCTGGGTCCTTTTAGGGCTGAGGTTCTGAGGTGCTGGGCCCCAGCCTCAGCATTCTGGAGACTCCTTCCAGTAGGCTGGCACCTGGATCCTCTGTGGGAGGCTGACTCAGTGCCTGTCTCCCCAGAGTCACTGGTGGGGAGCTGTTTGAAGACATCGTGGCCCGGGAGTATTACAGTGAGGCAGATGCCAGGTGAGTGCCAGGTGTGGCTGGGCAGGGCCCTACTAGCTGCTGTGGGCTTCCTGCGAAGGCCTATGTTCACCCGCGGTGCCCTCTCTCTCCCCAGTCACTGCATCCAGCAGATCCTGGAGGCCGTGCTGCACTGCCACCAGATGGGGGTGGTGCACCGGGACCTGAAGGTGAGCACATCTTGGGGTGCAGCCCAGAGCCTGTCTCCCCAGAGCCCCTGCCCTCTGCACTTCCTGCCTCCCACAAGCTGGGTGGCACTGGAATCCCCTTAATTTTCCAAGTTAGGTGGGTGTGAATATTTCCCCACCTGTCAGGTGAGAAACTGAGCTCAGGAAGGCAGAGGGTCTGTGGTTGGGTCCCAGGTCCCCCAGCCTCCGGCCCAGCTACTTTGCCTTAGGGAGCTGTGGAAGGAGTCAGGTTGGGTCTATCTCCCAGCTGGGCAGCATGCCTTCCAGCTACTTGGCCTTGACTGCCTTGACCTCCCCGAGCCTCCGGCTTCCTGGCAGCAGTGGTTGCCATGGCAACACTGGCTTCTGAGGTGGCTGTCAAGTGAGATAGCAGTGCCTGGGATGCAGAAGCACTGTGCCTCTTGTTCTGGTCTGTGGCAAGTAGCAGAGAAGAAACCCAAGACTTGGGGCCCTCTGAGTCCTCCCTCTTCTCGCCTGAAGAGGGGGCCGGACAGGACGACCAAGCCAGCTAGGGCTGGTCTGGCCCTCACAGCCTTGCTGGCGCAGATTCCACGGAGCTTCTGAGCTGGGCCTTACAACAGCAGTGGCTGAGAGCTTGGGTCACCCTTGATTTGCAGAACACAGACCACGAAGGCTGAAACAATCCAAGAGATTTGAGCAAGGACAGCACTTCCATGTGCCAGAGCAGGGAGAGGGAGCCCTGGCCTTCTCATCCCGGACCTATGACCTTGGACATTAATGCCAGGGAGCTGTTTAACCTAACTTCTGCCCCTGCAACAGTCCTTTAGGGTAACTGTGGGGTCACCAGAATGCCAGTGGAGAATGCTCCTTTGCAGTTTTCTGTCGTGAGAGATTGTCCTTGAAACATATTTGGAGCCACACTGAGATCAAGCTTCCAGCTCGGAAGGGATCTAGAGGGAGTTGGGCAGCTCTGTCGGAAGTCCCTCTGGTCCTGTTCACCACAGATGTGAGCTCCAGGTCCTCCTTACTCTGGCCATTCCTGCGGTGCATGCTCCAGGTGGTCTGGAGCCCTCTTTGAGGCACAGAGACCTGAACTGAGCCCTGCCACCTCTGAGTCCCTGCTTCTTCCCTGTGGCCCAGGGTGAGCTCTGCAGTTCCTGGTCCACAAGCACAGGCGGGTGTGCATTTGAAGAGGGTCTCTGACCAGACTGCAGGGAGGCTCTTCCCCCGGGCCTGTTCCCATTATAGCTACAGCCCCTGCACAGGAGCAGGAAGGAGGAGAGCGGCCCAAATTCAGGCCATGCCGGGTACTCTAATTAGTGGCACATTCATCAAATCAGGGCAGGACAGCTATGCAGACCCAGGAGATGATGGGAACAGAGTCCCTTGAGGACAAAGGAGGCGTTAGTGAGCCAGGCAGAAGGTTCTGTATTTGTTTGGGTCCAGACTGGCTTTGGACAGTGAAAGGTCAGAGGCAGGTTCCTAGAAGCCCCTCTGGGATGGCTGGAAAGGGAGTGGAGCCTCTTCTGCCTCTGGAGATGCTGAGCCCAAGCAGTCAGCATGAGTGGTGTTCGTGGAGCTCTTACTGTCGCAGATGCACATGCTTTGCATGGATTGTCTGGGTTCATCCAGACCCGGACAGCTGGGCATCACCCCAGTTCTCTAAAAGGAAACTGAAGCTCAGAGAAGTGAAGTAACTTGGCCGAGCTCCACAGAACACAGATGCCGGTGCTGGATCAGGAACCGAGGTCATCCAAGTGACACTCTCATGCTGGTCCCCCATTTGCTCTCAGTCCTGAGGTTCAAGGGGACCAGTGGAAAGGGTTTCAGTTTTAGGGGCTTGGGCCAGTGGATGGTGGTAGCCACAGTGCCTGAGAGGTGGGGGGCACTTTCCCCAGGCCAGCTGTGGTCTCACGGACAAGCTCCACCATCTTTTATCCAAAAGTGGATTTAAGGGAAGTCAATCTTTACCCTGAATCTGTCTCCACCACTTACTAGCTGTGTAACATTTGTCAAACCGCTTGTCCTCTCTGAGTTTCACACTCCTCATCTCAATGCATAGGACAAATACTTGGGTAAACATGATGGATGGATGATATCTGGGGTCTCCTTCTTTAGACAAAGTAGTCACAAGGGGCCCCTTTGAAGGGGTGACAAGGTGTGGGGCCTGGATATAGAGCAACTTGTAGGGGTGAGACCATATCAGGCAGAGGGAACAGGAAGCTCAGAGGGGCAGGACAGTTTCAATGGGCATAAGAAGGCCACTGTGGGGGATGGGGTAACAGCACCTATGCCAAGGGCTTATTGCAGTGGTAAACGAGAGGATGCAAGCAGAACGCTCGGCCCATGCTGGCACACGATAGGAGCCCCATGAGCGCTGCTGCTGCTCCCTTATTGCCTGGTGGCTGGACACCCCCTACCCATGCCCCTACTTTTCCCTCAGCCCCAGCTCCAGATACTGGGGTGGCTGCTGGAGGGCAGGTCTTTATGTTGTGGAAGATAGAAGTGTTGTCAAAAGATAGTCTCCTCTCGGGGCCAGAACCCAGAGTCCTGGGGCTGGCCTCGGAGGTGGGGGTGGGCCTCAAGCATCACCCTGTCCCTCCTGGAAGCCCAGGTGCCATCGGTGAACTCCATCTATTGACTGTTTTGCCTTCTTCTCCCCACTCTCTCTCCCTCTGGTCCTGGGAAGCCGGAGAATCTACTGCTGGCCTCCAAGCTCAAGGGTGCTGCTGTGAAGCTGGCCGACTTTGGCTTGGCCATCGAGGTGGAGGGGGAGCAGCAGGCATGGTTTGGTGAGTGGGGCAGGAAGTAGCAGGGTGGCCTTTACGCTGACACTTGGGACTCAGAGAGGCCTCTGCCCAAGCAGGTGGCCTGGAGACAGCTTCTGGCAGCCAGGGCCTTGGCAGCAGAAGTCCATGCCACCCAGCCCAGGGGCCACGGGGCACTGTCCCTACCGCTGGCCCTGGGAGACCAAGTGCACTGGCAGGATGTGATCACTGAGCCACAAACGTGGCTTCTTCATGTTTGAAGGGCTTCCACAAGGTCTGTTATGCCTGGATGCTAGAGAGCAGAGTCCCAGTTTTACAGGTGAGGGAATAGGCTATGAAACGTGGGAAAGGTAAAGGGCACTTAAAGTATGATTTAAACTCAGGATTTAAACTCAGATGATCCAGCAGGCTTTGAAATTCTGGTATGATTTGGTACATTTCCGCTATCAGGGACTACTTTTCATTGAGCCATCTAAACTATGGCTAAGAACAGAGCTCAAATCCTGACCCTGCTATTGTGTGTGACTTTGGGCGAGTTATTTCAACTTTCTGTTTCCTTATCCCTAAAATGAACATAATGGTGTTCACCCAGGGCCACATGAGGACTAATGAAGACCAGGCACAGAAGTCCCCGCCTTGATGGCTAGCACACAGACTCCATAACTAGCAACTGTTTCTATGTTTTGGGGGGGTCCTTTATTTCATTTGATCTCTCAACAACACTGGGAGGTATTTAAGATAGGAAGCCCTAACCTTTGGATAGATTTGGAAACAAAGGCCCAGAAGGTAAAGAAAGGACCTAAGAGACTTAGGGGCCAAGGCGGAGTTAGGAAGAGGCCCCTGACACACCGTGACAGGTCCCACAGGGAGTACGCAAGAGCTCGGCCCTCAGCGTGGGGATGACAAGGTGAGTTCATTTCATCTTGAAGTGGCCTCCGGTTGGGTCAGAGTGGCTGCTGGGCAGGTTGCTCAGGATCCTGAGAGAGAGCCCGATGGGAAGAAGTGCTAGGGCGCTTCTGCTGCCTTCAGCGGGCCATTGGCCTGGTGCAGGCATGCGGCGTAACTGTCTTCCTTGCTCTGGAGGCTTCGTTGGCCTCCCAAGCTCGAGGCGGCAGGGCTGCTTCTACCAGCCCCAGGGCAACCTCGTCCCCTCTCCCGCAGGATCTTGTTCCAGGTTACTCACGTGCCACCTCTGTGTGTGTGTCTGCCTGTCTGTGTGTCTGGGGAGCAGGGTTCGCAGGGACACCTGGATACCTCTCCCCAGAAGTGCTGCGGAAGGACCCATATGGGAAGCCTGTGGACCTGTGGGCCTGCGGTGAGTTCATCCAAGGGTCCTTCAGTGCCCAGGGGCCCATGACTCTGGGCCCCTCTCTGCTGTCCACCCCTCCCTCTGCTGCTTCTCCCCACAGCGGACTGAAGTTTCTCCTGGTCCTCTCCCCAGGGGTCATCCTGTACATCCTGCTGGTTGGGTACCCCCCCTTCTGGGATGAGGACCAGCACCGCCTGTACCAGCAGATCAAAGCTGGCGCCTATGATGTGAGTGTCGCTCCTCTCTCCAGCCGCCTTGTCTGGTCATCCATCGTCTGGTCCCCTTCTGGTATCTAAGGACACATCCCTTTTGCCTTCCCAGCAGACTTAGGTCCCATTGTCACTCACTTCTGGGTCCAGAGTTGAATCCCAGGGGACTTGAAGCTTGACCAGGTGGCAGTCATAAGGCACCACTAACAATTAGGGGCTCAAATTGATGGGACGTATCCCTGTGATCCCAGAGGGCAAAAGCAACACCTCGAACTATATTTTCTTTCCTACATATCAACACTATCGTTACCTAACATTTCTCTCACACTCTTCTGAATGTCTTACGTGTCATTACATTTAATTTCACACTGGTCTGTGACAGACACAGGCACCAGCCTCATTTTACAGACCAGGAAGCTGAGCTACTCAGAGGCAAGGCATCTGTCCAGGTCATATACCTAGGAGACAACAGAGCTGGGATTTGAACCCGCATGATAGACTCATGCATCTGCGCTTTCTGTGAGACTGACATCCATGCCGCCACACACCAAGAGTTCTTCGGGATACTCAAACCTGGCACCATCCCTAGGGCAGCTCAGAGGGTCACAGAACTTGCACAGGTCTTCCGCCCCAGAGGTGGAAGCAGGGTGTGAGCCTAGGTCTTCTGGTCCTGTAGTCTGGACCCTGACCACAGTTTCCTTTTCCTCTGGCCACAGGCTGATCAGTCAGGGGGCCCTGGTCCTCCCCGGCTCCTCGGGAGCCCTGTTCCCGGTGGCCAATGCCCCAGTGGATAGCTGTGAGAACCCCTGCCTGCTCCCCTGCCAGTCAGGGGCTGGGGGATCGCAGGGGTGGCCTGGGGCAGTCTGGGCAAATCTGGCCCCTCTGCCCGTTCCAGTTCCCGTCACCGGAATGGGACACCGTCACTCCGGAAGCCAAGGACCTGATCAATAAGATGCTGACCATTAATCCTTCCAAACGTATTGCAGCCGCGGAGGCCCTCAAGCACCCCTGGATCTCAGTAAGCCCTCCCCGGTGGACAGACACTCCCAGGAGCCCCACAAAGTCCTGCCCGGGCCCTGGCCTCTCAGCCCCGGGATGGGGTTGCCACACCGCTGTTGGAAGCCTTGGGTGGGCTGGTGCTCTAGCCTGCCTTTCCTGATGGCCCTCTCCCCACTGCAGCACCGGTCCACGGTGGCCTCCTGCATGCACAGACAGGAGACCGTGGACTGCCTGAAGAAGTTCAACGCCAGGAGGAAACTCAAGGTAACATATCCGCACCCTCCATCCCCAGGAGAGGGAGTAGCCCAGGGACTGTGAGACTCGTTTGATAGTTATTTCCTCCATTGTTTTGACAAGCATTTGCTGAACACCTACTGCACACTAGACAGCAGGCTGGGCTTTGGGGATCGAGCAGCGAATCAGACCCTGTCCCCACCCTGACTGAGCATCTGGTGGTGGAGCGGTCAGATAAGTGACCAGACATGGTGTGCAGTGGTAAGGGCTGTGCCAGAGCAGGAGGGGAACTTAGCAGGCAGCGGCATTTCCAGGTCTGGGAGGACCCAGACAGGGTCCTAGGAGGCCTCCCTGGGGCCAGTGGCTTTTAAGCGGAGGCCTGCCCTGTGTAGAGCCAGCACAGGCATATGTTCCAGGCAGAGTAGACAGCCTGTGTAAGCTACTGCCAGTGTGAGCACAGCTCCTAGGAGGGCCTCAAGTGGCTGCCGTTGGCTGTGGAGAACCCTGCAGGCAAAGCCTAACTGGGCAGAAGCCCACAATAAGGGGGAGTGGCTGAGTCACTGAGAGAGAGAGTGAGAGGTTGTAAACTCCAGGAAGCCACCTGTGACCAGGGGGTCCTGAGCTGCACTCTCAGGACCAGACCAACCCCAGCTAGGAAACAGGAGCTCTAAGCTAGAGGACAACATGAGGCAGATGTGTAGGGACAGATGTGGGGCTCCCGCTTGCGGGAGCCTCCTCACGCACTGCTCCTGACCTGGAATGAGGACCAGTGTGGGGACGTGGGCCAAGAGGGTGATGCCGGCAGGAGGCCAGGAGAGCTGACTGCCAGCCCACCCCCAATGGGAGCTATATCTTGGAGGGGTCTCAAATGTGGGAATCAGGGAGTCTTAACACTCCAGACTGCCAGATTTAGAGAATGGCTGAGTTAGGTCAGAAGCAGACAGCATCTTGGGAGGGTTTCTCCCTTTAGGGTTTCTCTGCTATGACAATCCTCCTGGCCTCTGACCTAAAAGTCAAGGAGAGATGAACTAGTCCTGGAGCAAGAACCCATCAGCTGGGCAGAGGGGCATGAGGTCTGCCATTTTTGCTGAAGAGGACACCTCCTTGGCCTTCAGGAGCCTCTGTGGCAGGTTCCTTCAGGCCTATCAGTTTTTGCCAGGCCTCAGGACCTATTAATATCTGTTCTTGGGATGGCCCTGTCCCATGAACTGTGCCAACCTAAGGCAACTTCTCCAGGGAGAGAGATGCAAGGTGATGTGGGAGATACATGGAGGGACAGGCAGAGGCTTTGCCTTGGTCTCTGCAGGGACCACTGCCTGCCCCTGCCCACACCCCTCCATTTCTCTGCCTCTCCTCTCCCTGTCATTCTACCCTGGCCCCTCTTATCTGTTTCAGGGAGCCATCCTCACCACCATGCTGGCCACCAGGAACTTCTCCGGTAGGTGGTGGGGCCTGTGTCTCCAGTACACCCTGCACTGGTCCAATGGGAGCATTGTCTTGTGGGATATTTGAGTCTCTGAGTGGGGACTGCAGAGGACTCTGACCATGGTCTAGCTCAGAAGCCACAAACCTGTACCCAGAAAGAGAAGCAGTAAACCAAGACCCAGGCTGGAGTTTAGTCTGACCCTCTTGCCTCCCAGCAGCACAGGGCTGAGCCAGCCAGAGGAGAAGCCTAGAATTTGAGGGTTCAGGCCAGGAGGGACAGAGCCAGGTCCAATGTGTGTACATAGGGAGATGACTGGATTGTCCCATATTGTTGGAGTCCTGTGCTGAGCAGGCCTTCGTGACAGGCAGTGGGGGCTGGTCTATTCCTCTTTTCTGGATGAGCAAACAATCTCAACCTTGGGGAGCTGGGCTCTGACATCCCAGATCATAGGGCCAGGTTAAAGCAGAGCCTGCCTGAGTGTCCTTAACCAAGCTGGGTCACCGAGAGGCCTGGGCAGGAGTCTGCCTGGCCCGTAGCCAAAGCCAGGCTTGTTAAGGCGGGGAGTGCCCAGCTACCTGGGCATGTGGCCCCAAAGAGAGAAGGGGAAGGGATTATGGTCAGGGCTTAGCAAGCAGCTCTTCTTGGCCTGTGGGCCAGTGGCTGGCCAGTGCTTCCAGAGGCCTGTCTCTGGGGAGCCCTGGGCATTGCCAGGGCAGCTGCACAGATATAGATGGCAGATATGGCAGAGCTTACCCGAGGGGCCCTCAGATGGGGGCTGGGGGTGAGCGCCTCAGCCAGAGGTCAGTCTGACAGGCTGGATTCCCTGAGAGGGTCCACCTGCTCATGAGACCAGCTGGGAAGGGTGAGGCCCTGAGGCTTTTCCCCCATGCTGAACTTCCTTCCTACCCCTCCCTAGGCAGCGATCTCACTCACAGTTCTTTAAACTGAAAGATGAGCTAACCAGACAGTCAGAGTCTTTTTTTAACAGCTGGAGCATCATGGAGAACTCTAGCCCATGGGGCCCATGGGTTCAACCTAGTCTCTAGATGTACTTTATGGAATCAGGAGTGTGTTAAAAAAAAATTGGGTAAAGGGACCATTGCTAGCCCTCGAAAATCAGAAGATTTCATAGGAATACTTAGATAGAAAATCTGGAGAAAATCAGAATCTATGGTTTCACTGTCTTTAAAGCGCCATAATAATAGGCTGAAGCTCAAGGAGTGATACTTCCTGGGCTGGAGGGACAAGCACCCCTGATCTCTGGGTCAACTCACAAGCCCTAGGATGAGCAGACAGTCATTGATCCGAGGTGAGGACCCAGAGGTACTCACCTTGGTTTGCAAGTGACTGGATGAAAGCTTTGAGGGGCCATAGGTGGAAATATGGGGGTCCTAGAGGGGCTGGTCAAGACCGCAGAGCTTCTGGGGGCGTCTATGTGCTGCCTCTCTGTCCGCCCTACTCACCCTCTGGAGACTGCCGCTGCTTATCCGGTATTACCTGCCTGCAGGCTGAATGCTGTGCTGAGTACTTCAGAGATCCTTATTTTGTTCAAGGCATTTGCTTATGGTCTGGAGTAGCCGGATGCCAGAATGGGCCAGGCTGGGCATTCCTGCCATTTCCTGGCTGGTGATTACTCCTAGGGCTCCAGCTGGGAAATGAGGAGGGGGGGGAAATGATAGCGCTGCTGTCCTGTTCTTGCCTGCTACCAGGGACACAGCCAGCCCCAGCAGGGCTCCAGAGCCCGAGGCCCAGGAGGCTTATGATTCTTGGGGAGCAAGGCAGGGCGTGGGTGTTCTGGCAAGGGTGGGCCCCGACGGGGGCATCTGCTTCTTGTCACCAGCAAAATGTGGCCTGCAGCTGTCCAGAGTAAGTAGGCAGGGCTGACACATGACCTCCATAGCAGCATGGGGCTAAAATTAGAGAGCCAGAGAGGAGGATGGGGGAGTGGGGAGATCGTCCAGCCCCAGGCCGGGCAGCCAGGCCTCTGGGTTGCCACCATCAGCACAGTGGTGACTGGGATCCAGAGGGAATCCCTGTCTGAAACAGCAATGCCACTGTTCTGGGACATGCTGGACACCCCTTAATCCATGAAAGCGGAGGGTTACCTGAGAATGCTGGAAGTTGGGGCTTATGCCCACCAAGTGGGCCTCTGGCGGTGCCTGGGACACTGAAGACTAAGGAAGAGACAAAGAGGAGGAGGAGGAGGAGGAGGAGGAGGAGGAGGAGGAGGAGGAGGAGGTCTCCCTGGATCGCTGAGCCAGCTCTTCTCCCACACCGTCTGCCCTCCGCCTGCTCCCTGGCTGCTCCTGGATGCTGCTGTTCCTTGCCCTGTGGGCCCTGGTGCCCTGCCTGGTGTTGCTAACCCTTTACTTTCTCTCCTCCACAGGAGGGAAGAGTGGAGGGAACAAGAAGAACGATGGCGTGAAGGTAAGACCCCCGGAATGCAGCAGGGCCTGTCTGGCAGTGTCTCTGCCCACAGCGACTGGCTTTCAGGCCTAGTGTGAGACCTGGGCCTTGCTGCTGGTACTCCAGACTGACCGTTCTCATTCACAGCCGGCCACCCCAGACTACAGACCTGGCTTTCTGTGTCTGTGCCCTCTTCATGCTTGGTGAGGGGAGGTGGCCTGGGGTGGGTGTAAGCACAAAGAAGGAGGTCTCAGGGGTTCTCCTGGGCTGGAGAACTGGTGAGCACAAGGACACAAAGGAGGGACAGAAGTGGCCCTGGGGGGTGAGTGACACCCTGCTGCCCAAGTGTGGATGGGCTGGAAGGAGGCCCTGACCTGCTGGACACATCAGTCCAACCAAAAGAGCCAATAGAGAATGGACGGCCACCCCCTCTGGCTTCGGGATCCAGAGGTCCCTTTCCCCACTGATGTCTGCGGTTCAGTGGCAAGAACTCCCTCCCTGCCTGGCAGGACCTGTGTCTACCCGGCCCTTGATGCCTGAGCTACTTCCTATCACACTCTGCTGGCCTCTCCTTTCTATCTCTTCTCTTTTCTCCCTCTGCCGTCTGGACCGGACCCTCTGCTCTCTCCAGCTGCCTCCTCCCCTGCCCCCAAACACCTTGTGGGCTCTTCTCTCCCGAGACCCTGTCTCACTCTGAGCTCAGTGCTTCACCTGGCCAGGGTCCCAGGGCTGGACAGGCAGAGGATCTTAGAAGGTATAAGATACCTATAGGCATGCTGGTGGCTTCGTGGCTTTGTTGATAGCAGCACTTATCATCTCTGGCCACTGGCTTTGTCTGTCAGAGGTTGCATGGGAAGGAGCCTATGCTAGAAGCCTTTGCCCTTAGCCTTCTCCTTCTTGAGTTTCTCTTGGGTGTGTCCGATGAGATGTGGACTTGGTGGTCATTTCCAAAACTTTAAAAATAGGCCACAAACCTCATCCTCCATTCTCCTGTCTCTGGGATGCTTAGTGCAGTCAAGGACTGCAGTTCCAGCCGACCAGACTGCAGGCACAGTAACGGCTGCAGAAGTTCCAGTGGGGCCAAAGCATTCCCATTTTTACAGTACCTTTCTTGCTTGGCTACACAAGCAGCGCTTCGATAGAGTTGCCCACGGTGCCCAGTTCAGTACCAGGCTGTACAGAGAGCAATAGCGCTGCCAGGCAGTCCAGCTGCGCAGTGGGCCACGCTACTCGAGGGACCGTGTGGGCACGCGCTATGAGGAGGGCACCAGGACACGATGGACCCAATCACAGTCCTGCAGCAGGGCGCTGCTGAAGATGTGTCTGCGTTAAAGTGGCTACATAGTTATTTGGCAATCTGTCAGAATTAGTGGTTTTCAGACTGAGCTCTGAGGAGCCCAGAGGTGCCTGGGAGGCTTCTCTGGCAGCACACGGGCTGGAGTGGAGTTAGAAATGGGAGGGGCCTGGCTTACACAATTCTGGGCTTTCCGCTCCCTTTTGCACTGGAACAGCTCTGTGTCCCAACTGTCATGGCTGTTAGGAAAACCAGGTGGGTCAGTCTGGGGCTGGACCGCGGCGACCCCTTCACCGCCCTGAGTCTGTGTTTCGCTTATGCAGTGAGGTGTCAAGGGCATCCAGCGCCTAGGGCTATGCATGTGGGTTAGCTAGAATGTGCCTAGCACAGCGCGGAGACGCAATGCATTCTGAGGAGACCAGCAGCAGGATAACCTGTATTGTTTTCCATTAGGATTTCGGGTCTTAAAAACAATGTTTGCTCAGGAAAATATTTGGAAGCCTGCCCTTTGGGGTACCCCTGAGCTGAGCTTTCTACCCATTTAATGGGTAATAGAGAGATGTGGGGGGGTGCCATCTTTGGAGAGGGGCAGACACTGAGCTGAGCACGAAGGGCACCTGAGGGGTAGTCTCCCTGGTCACAGGGTGGGGTACGTGGGGCAAAGCCCATGGGTGCTGGTGGGCTGTGGGCCAGGTCGGTGGAAGAGGAGGGGCTGCCCCTGTCTGCTGGGCTCTCAGATGGGGCCCTGGCAAAGGGTGCCGAAGGCCCCAGTGGGTGTGGGCATGGGGCTGGGGCCAGGTGAAGCTCTGCACCAGGCCCTCTTAGGGCCAAGACATCAGAGGGCGAGGAGGCCTCGTGCACAGGGCTCCTTGCTGTCACAGCAGAGCCTTCCAGTGGGCACAGCTGGACAATGTCCTGTATCCTGCAGCATAGGACAGAGGGGCCTGGGGGCTGTGTCCTGGCCGTCTCTAGAGCTCAGGCTCCTCTCCCCTGGCAGTTGGAAGGTGAAAGTACCTCAGCAGGCCTGGCCCAGGCTTTGGGGAGCAGTCTGCCATGTGTCATTCCTGAAGGAGCAAACACAGCAGCACTGGGGGCACAGGGGCTCAGTCACGTTTTCCTCAAATCAAGAGCATGTGTTTGGCTGGGCGTGGTGGCTCCAGGTGTGTAATCCCAGCACTTGGAAGGCTGGGGCAGGGGGATCACCCCAAGCTGGAGGCTAGCCTGGGCTACACAATGAGTTCAAGGCCAGCCTGAACTACACAGTGAAACCCTGTTTCAAAAAAAAAAAAAAAAAGTGTGGGTTTGAATCCAGGCCTCGCCATTCATTCCTTCCCTTCGAGAACCCTGGTCCTGGGCTCTGTCACCTGTATGAGGGAGGTGCAGCAGGTGCTGGCAGGAGCTGGCCAGCAAGTCCTGTCATGGGGCTCTGGTGGAGCCAGCACAGCAGGCTGAGCCCCAACGGGAGGAAGCCCACGTTCTTCCTAGAGCTTGGTCCTTGGAGACAAACTGCCACTCCAGCTGCACTTCACAGAGCTTGGTTCTGACGGTGGAGGAAAGGCTGAATGGCTGAAGTTATGGAGGTGACATCCTGTGCTTTATGGGCCTTGCAGGGTTTTTCAAGGCTAATGTTGACCACACTCAGTCTCTACCACCCTCGCTGAGCTTTGAACTCCACTTCTATGTGTGATTCTGAGGTCAGTGACCCTACTCTTGGTCAGCTGAACGTGAAAGCGCTGCACATCATGGGAAGATCAATATCACCCTACTTTGTGATGCAGGGAAACTGAGTCCTTCTCTCTCTAAGCAGTGACACCCCTGGGGCCTTGGCCTTTCCGAGGAGGTGCCCACTGCTTCCACCCCTCACTGCACTCACTGCCCCGTTGGTGTCCCATCCGTGCCGTTGTGACATCTCTCCCATGTCCCATCCTGTCACTGTGCGTCCAAATCCAATGCAGTCTCTGCTCTGTGTTCCCTCTTCGTGTCCAGCCTGGAACCTCCTGGCCCCTGTACGGCTCCTCAAGTTTCTGCTGACAGCTGAGCCACGTGGACCTGTCCTCTTCACACACTGCCTGGCCTGGCTGCAGCCAGGGAAGAAAGCCTGCATGAGAGAGGAGAGGAGAGGAGAGGAG